>CM067513.1:14111479-14123979 GCA_034509495.1 Acestrorhynchus altus
AGAAACCAACATAGCCTGTGAGTGTGTGTGTGTGTATGAGTGTGTAAGTCACTGTGATAGAACACTGCTGCTGAGTCAGTGATATTCCACAGCTCAGAAAGTCACCAGTATGCTTTTTTTATTTGATCGCTGCCACTAAACATTAGCTTAGCACAGTGAGAGTGAGGGAGTGTGTGTGTGTGTGTTTATCACAGAGGGGGAGCTGAAGAGGTTTTGTGTGGCATTGAGTGAGACATGAAAGAGAAAGAGGAAAGAAAGGAGAAAAAGAATGTGTGTGAAAAGGTGGGGAATGCAGTGTTTGAGTTTGTGTGTGTGTGTGTATATGTGTGTGTGTGTGTGTGTGTGTGTGTGTGTGTGTGTGTGTGTTGGCAGTGGTGGATAAATAAGAACAGAGGGATCAGTAGAGGCTTGTAAAATCTGCTAAACAATCTGCTCTCTCTCTTTCTCCACATTCTTCCTCTCTCTATTGCTCTCACTCTCATTCCACTCTCTCTCTAATTTCTACTTTCATTTGTCTTTCTTGTTCTGTCTCTCTTTCAAACTCTTCCTCTCTCTACACCACTCTCTCCTTCATTTACCTCTCTTTCTCTACCACTCTCAATTCCTGCCTCTTTAACTCTCCCTTTCTTCCACTATCTCTTTTCTTTTTGCCAGTCACTCATTTTAGTCTATCTTTTCCTCCCTCCTTTTATCTTTCTCCCACCCCTTGTCTGCCTCCCTCCCTCCTTCCATTTGTCTGTCCACTATCTTGCCTCCTATCCGCTATGTCTCCTCCCACACTTGTAGTAGGAACAGCTCTGAAACTGACCACCACTTACACACATACCACTACTCTGAAAGCATAAACACACAGACACAGACATGCACACACACACACACACACACACACACTCTCTCTCTGTCTCTCTCTCTCTCTCTCTCTTCTTTTTCGTCAAACAATCCATAAGTACACACTCACTCACACTGAGCAGAATTTAAAGTAAGTACACACACAAAACAAGACACAATCTCTTATCTCTGCCGTCCGTTGGCCAAACAGAGCTTGGTTGCCACGGTTACCCCATTTACCCATGTAAATGGCCGTAACCCATGGTTACTCCCTGTTACGCACGGTAACCCATAGTAACACATGGCTAGCCAGTAGTCACGGTAACACACCAGGTTACATAAGTGAGCCCCAAAATCCAGTACATAGAGCATTGCGGCAGGACACAGATCCAGCAGAATCCCTTCAGAGAGCCAGGGCTTGGAGCACGAGCTGGAAAAGCTGCTCAGCTGAATCTGGTTTTTCTATCTCTACAGCCAAGGAGTGTGTGTGGGAGAAAAGTGCAGAATATATGTGTGTGTAAGAGACAGAGGGAGAGAGCAGTGACTCACTCTTCTGAGCTGAAGTCTGGCAACAGAAAACCTCTTTATGCTTTGACAACTAATAGCACACACACACACACACATATGGGCACAAAAATGACAACACACACACAGGTTCATTTTTATCACAATATGAAGACAAATGTGTAACACATATACTGTGCATTGTGTTATATACATACTTAACTACTTATATATAACCATTTAATAAGAATGAAACCCTAAACCCTAACCCTAAAACCGATCTGTTCAGATAATTCTCACAGAACACTTCAGTCCTGAAAATAACAAACACACACAAACAAACAGACATACACATCCTCTTTGCTTTCAAGTGTCTTTCACAGTGAGGACAATCATCAACCAACTGCCCCTATCAAAAACACTTCCAAACAAGCTCAAATAAAGCAATGCACACATCTACTCTGGGTATATTTCTCTCTCTCTCTCTCGCTCTCTCTCTCTCTCTCTCTCTCTCTCCCTCTCTCTCTCTCCCTCTCTCTCTCTCTGTCTCTCTCTCTAATTCACAATTGCAGAATGCGTCCAACCCAACTGCTGTCCTTCTAAACAGCTGCAGGAGTAGAAGTTGGGGGGCTTTGAGACGTATGTATGGTTAGTATTAACACTTCCATCCTAGACTGATATATGAATTCCTCACTCTTATAGCAACACATTAACAGCTGTCAAGTCATTTACTACTACAAAAATAGGTGCTAAATTATTAATGTGTTAAGCCTTTAAGAAATTTATTTACAGTTCTCCACAAAAGGCATCTGAGAATGGTAGGCAAAGCTAATTAAAACAGTATTTGTTTATTGTAATTTGATATGTGAGAGTGTATCAGCTTAACCGTTTTCAAAACTCTCCTTGGGGAAGACCAGTATTTACAGTTACAATCCAGCACCCAGTTCATCTAATAAGTCCCATCATTAGTAAATCAGATGAGCTGCTACAGATCAAATCTATACAGTGACTGGACATCACAGAGGTTTCAGAAACCACACAGTCGGTGTTCCCTTAAATTGTGACCTATATATACAAATATATATATATATATATATATATATAATTTATTGATTCATTCATTGATTCATCGTGACCCCTGTATTGTGTTACCATATCACCAGTCTAATGCTTAGAAGATAGATGGATGGATGAGGCCTTTTGCACAGTGCTGTAAATCTTAAGATTTAAGATTATGTGAAAATCTGCAAGCGAATAAGGAAGTTTTCAGTCTGTGTGTGTGTGTGTGTGTGTGTGTGTGTGTTTGTGTGTGCTTACCAATGCAGGTTGTAGAGAACTGTTCTCATGTGAGGTGGTGTTTCTCCTCCTGGCCCACACTAGCTCATGCTCCAGCACAAACACCTGCCAATCCTCTTTTAGTCTCCTCCAGTGACGCTCTGCTGCCGCCTCACCATCCCACTCCACACACACCTAACACACACACAGAAACAGAGAAAGGAGGGGGTGAAATGTTAGATGTGTGAGACAATATCATTAACTGACACACAAACAAACACACACACCCACACACAGGAAGCACGTACAGGTGATGGCGGGTTGCAAAAATACACACATGTACACACATCATACATCAAACACACCCACACACATGCATAATCTCAAGGCTCACCCACAATCTCAATTCACTTGATTGAAGTAATTAATAAAAGCATAATGGAGTGGGGTAATTACACACAGACCAAAATACACTACCCCCCCCACCTCCCAACACACACGCACACACAAAAACAGAGTGAAATGCATGTCTTCTGTAGCAGCATATATCCTATTATAACCTGCTGTTCAAACCTCACTGTCTGAGACACACACACACACACACACACACACACACACACACACACACACACAAAGGTCATCATTGAAGAGATGATTACCACCAAGTTGACATGGTTAGAAAGGCGTATTAAGGTGTATGTCACTCTCAAGATACTTTTCAATTACCAGGAATGTAAATTTGGATACTGTAGAAATTAATGGTCAACCACAGGGAAGTAACAAACAATGTCTGTAATTAAGGTGGGGCAATGGCTTACATTTCTGGGGATAGTATGTTAAGACATACTCTGATCAGTCATTACATTAACACCACCTCCTTGTTCCTACATTCAGTTCCATTTTATCAGCTCAATTTTCCAAGCAGCCCTTTGTAGTTCTATAATTAATCACAGTAATCTATCTGTTTCTCTGCACACTTTATTAGCCTCATTTCCCCTTGTTGTTCAATGGTCAGGACCCCACAGGACCACTACAGAGCAGGTATTACTAAGTGGTGGGTCATTCTTAGCACTGCAGTGAATGTGATGTGGAGATGGTGTGTTAAGAGTGTGCTGTGCTGGTTAGAATGGATCAGACACAGCAGTGCAGATGGAGGAGGTCAAGGAGGTCAGTTTAATGTTATGGCTGATCAGTGTACTCACAAAGGTAAGTAAAATCTCTGTAGTGTAAGGTTCTAAGAAAGATTCTAATATTTCTAACATTTGTATTTTATTATGCAGGAGTGATTCTTATTTTTGCTTTATAAATGCACAGATGAAAAAGAAATTGAATGTAATGCAAATGTATACAGTCATTTAATTTAGACAATCAGTATAATACGAGAAGCCTTTTCTGATCATTTGCAATGGACAACGAGTACAGATGATTGTGATTCAACGCTAAATCTAGTTTTAAAAAAGACTAATTACCTTCCCTTTGTAATGCGACATACAGCTGTTCATGATTATCTAAATACTGACAATATTCACCTTAAATGCATAAAATCATACTGTGACATACATGCATACATAATCATAATAATGATAAACATGGTCATACTGCCCAGGCTTAGTGTACCCGTCTCATACTGATGCAACTGTAGAGCAGTCTAAGCTTCTAATAGGCACTTTCCACATCCACACTTCACTTCAAACCACAATCACAGCACTAATATAAGCTGTCTCGCTGAGCTTCTCATATTTGCTAATCACATTATTCAACAGATGTCAATGTTATTAATAACATGATGTCATGGCAGTGGCAGAGATGGCTAAACAAGTCCATAATACTTATCTCAATCCAAATCCAACCTGCAGTTTATTGAAACAAAGTCACAACTTTTACTGTTGTTATGTGACAGAAAAACATCATTCACAGCACTTTTACAGCACAAGGACTGTTATGCTACTACACACAAATAAAGGGTTCAACAGTGAATAGTAATAGAAATGGTTATTCAGCTTGTAACAATGGCAGAACCCATTTTTCTCACACACATCCTTGCTAGATATTTTGGAAGAGTTACTTATTCATTTACTTAGTCTGGATGTGACCACATGATGCAAGCATTTGGGTACCCCTTCATCCTGCAGTGTTTTTTTTTGCGGCCCAGATGCAAAAGTTTTATCTTTAAGAAGACAAACTTTTATTACAGATAATAAACTAATCCAATCAAAATACAATTTTTGAGTACTTAAAGTCTGTAAAATAATGTTTCATTATATCTTTCATACTACTGATACTGCAAGCATCTTCACTACACAAATGAGCCTATAATCAGTAATGAAATATTTTACAAATTACTATATCATGTTTGAAAACAGTCATAATTTAATCCATAGAGTTTGCCTTACTAGGGGTCACCAGTCCTACTCCTGGAGAGCTACCTTTGTGCTAGGGCTGTGTGTATAATACAATGTGAACAAATTAGGAAAACCCACAAAATCATTTTTACTATATTTAAACATACTGATACAGATACAAATATCAATATCGCCCAGCCCTTCCTTCTTACAGACTTTAGATTCAACCCTCATCTATTCCACCTTATCCAACTCATTACTGCTTTCAGAACTTCCTGATTGGCTGAATGGGGTGTGTCAGATTTGGGTTGGATATGGTAGATATGGCATATGATCCTGTGCTTCTCAGCAAACATGTGATGGATGTCTTAGATAGCTGTGGTTCTTTTATTGTATCTATTAGGCCAAGCACGTGAAACTAACTTGGACACTGGTGATATTGACTGCACTGATAAAGGCTGCCACTGCACAGACGCCAGCCATTCATAGTCCTCACATCATTCTGCTTCCTCTGGAAGAGCAAACTTCACACATTATTAAACACACTGATAGGTGTGTGCGCGTAGGTTTGTGTGTGTGTGTGTGTGTACACATCTCAGATGGCTGATTTGTCTCACACTCAACTGAGGCAGAAGTAAAAAAATAGAGCTTAATATATTGCATGTGATGCTGTCATTGGTCAAGATCATCAGAGAGAGGGGGGAGAGAGAGAGGAAGAGAGGAAGAGACAAAAACAAAGGGCTTTTGAGTTGCTATGCTACGAACACCTCCATCTCAGTCTCTCTATCTCTACAGTATCCCCTCCCTCCCTCCCTCCCTCGCTCCCTCCCTCCTTCCCTCCCTCGCTCCCTCCCTCCTCTCAGCTTCTCCATTTGATTCTGTCCACCCCCAACCTCCAACACACACACACACACACACACACACACACACACACACACACACACACACACACACACACACACACACACACACACTTTCTCTCTCTGTTCAATCCTCACCTTTCCTCTTCATATCTCTCTCTCTCTCTCTCTCTCTCTCTCTCTCTCTCTCTCACACACACACACACACACACACACACACACACACATTTTATTATACACACATACAAACACTCCTCTCTGGTTTAAGGATGCGTGTTGGACACAGAGGTGATTTACGTGTTCTCTTGACATTATCTCAGAGGTGTGTGCTTGTATGTGTAGTTTGTGTGTGAGGGGGGTGTAGGGGGTGTGAAAGAAAAACAGCAATTATTCATTTAGAGAAGATCATTAGTCATAAGGACCAGTCTGACTGCCATTTGACATATCACATGCAAACACACACACACACACACACACACACACACACACACACACACACCTTCATCTGTGAATTGTTAAATGCAAACATTGTACTTTTTTGTCATTGTTCACTCTGAATGTTTTCTGGAGCATGTGTGTTAATATAATGGTGTGTTATGGGTTTATAATCTGTGTGTGAGAGAGAGAGAGAGAGAGAGAGAGAGAGAGTATTTACAAGAGTCTGCCAGATAACAAGAAACATTTACCTGCCCCTAACACACGTGTTTTGATGAAGTCAAATGTTTGTGGCTCCTTTCCCCTCTGTGTGTGTGTGTGCCTGTGTTTGTGAGGGGGCTATTTGGCTATCAACCATAGACAAGCTGTAACAGGTCATGGTACACCCCCCACCCCCCACCCCCCCGGCCCCCCACACACACACACACACACACACACACATACACATAAATACAAACACTCACATGTACAAACCTAATCCAACATCAACAGTGTACACACATACGTACACACACACACACACACACACACACACACACACACACACACACACACACACACACACACACACACCACACACACACACACACACTCCTGCAGTATCTCAGTATCTCTTATTGACAGACAGCCTCCTTTTTCACTCAGTAAACTCTTGCCTGCAGGAAAGAAACATTACACACATGTTAAAGCCACTTCACTTATTTCTGCTTTCTTTCTTCTTTTCTTTCTTCTTTCTCTTTCTTTCTTTTCTTTCTCTCTCTCTCTCAACACTCCTCCAGGTAGCTTGTGGAGGGAAACATTCAGAGGCATCAGATTTCAACTTGGACCACAGCCAGCACCAAGGCAGAAAAGTGCTTATAGCATCAGCATGCTCACAGACACACAGACACAGACACAGACACAGACACACACACACACACACACACACACACGCACGTGCACGCACGCACACACGTGCACACACACACACACACACACACACACACACACACACACACACACACATTTTTCTAACCTAAATCACATAAGCACACAGTGAGGCCCCCACCTGATTGCAGCAATTAAAACAATTATTACAGCAACACAAAATAAGTTAAACACAAAGAATAAAGGTGTCTGTGAGAAGATGACTTCTTATTTTCTGTGTGAGAGAGAGAGAGAGAGAGAGAGAGAGAGAGACAGAGAGAGAGAGAGAGAGAGAGAGAGAGAGAGACAGAGAGAGAGGAGTGTCTAGGGAAAAAGCACCCTGCCAACACAAGTAGCATGAGACTATCATGTGACTTGTGTGTAGGTATGTGTGGCTTTGTACATACTGTCTTATGTCCTTAGCTCTGACACCAAACATGAATGCACACACACACACACACACAAACTGTGATCCACAGAGGCGCCTCTCTGATCAATAATTCACTGAGCAGGAGAGAAGCAGAGAGAGAGAGAGAGAGAGAGAGAGAGAGAGAGAGAGAGAGAGAGAGAGAGAGAGAGAGAGAGAGAGAGATCTTTCTCTGTTCTTTCTCTGAGGTTGGTTTAGTGCAGATACTACAGTGCAGTGTGTCATTACTGAGCTGTAATAAAGAGTGTGCTGAGAACAGGAGTGTATCACAGAGTAGAGGAGCAATAATACCATTGCACATAAAGCCAACCAGGATGTAAATGATGTGGTGAATATACACTTCTTGTCATAATAGTTGCACCCAGAAGGAAGTGCTGATCAGCAATGCTATTTCAGAAGGAACATAAACCTTCACGGAAGAATAAAGTATTCAAAATTAGGCTGATATGGGAAATATTTACTTAACTACACATGCAGAAGTAGTGTCTGTCAGTACAGGAGTCAGTATAACACAACATGCCAGAAATCTCGCAACATAAAAATTGCCAGATGTCCTTCCATAATTCATTTATTCAGCTGACTAGTCTTACTCAGATATTACAGTATGGAATATGTCTTGCGATGTCTGAGGCATTTGAATGCCAATACTCATACTTCTATGTAAGCCTTCATTATTGAGTGAGCGATTAAGCATATATATATATATATATATATATATATATATATATATATATATATATATTCAATTATGTATGTGTAATTTTAAATAATTAATATAATAAAATACATGGGCACTTACCAGATGTACCTGTGTATAATGTTTAATTAAGAGGTTAAACAAGTTCAACACCCTCATCTCATGCACACACACATCACACATACACACACTTAGCTGGACACCTCGGATGTAAATCTAGGCCACTGCATCCACCCTCCTCATAACTCTGATTCTGCCATGCATCCCAGTGCCCCAGCTTAAACAAACCTCTCTACAGTCCACCCAACACTCACCCTCTGTGTCACACACACACACACACACACACACACACACACACACACACACACACACACAGCCACACACACATGATACACACAGTAGACCAGCACCTTTGGGCTGCTAACTCAGGCGAATAAAATAATCACACTTCTTGTCTCACAGACTCCTTCTCTTTCTTTTTCACCTGTGCACACACACACACACACACACACACACACACACACACACACACACACACACACACACCTTCTCTCTATTTCACAGACACACACTCCTTTGTTAGTTGTAGCTTATTAAGGACCAGAATTGAAAGATTGAAGGCTGAAAGGCTGACAGAGAGATAGGTAGCAGGGAGTGTGTAGGCAGGTGTGTGTGTGTGTGTGTGGGTTCCCTCAGCACAGCTCAGATCTATTATCACACTCCCTGAGCTGGACTCCTCATGTCTTTCTGGAGATAAGCTACAGTGTTCACACACACACACACACACACACACGCACACACACACACACACACACACACACACACACACACACACACACACACACAATCTGTCTGGTCTGCAGAATCACAAACGCTTCCCTGGCAGAGCTTCAAACCATCTGCCAGAGGTGAAGGGTCAAATGAAAAGAAACCCATATATGGATCACTGCGCGCGCACACACACACACACACACACACACACACACACACACACACACACACACACACACACACACACACAATCACAGTTACAGTCTACTATTATGCACAAACATTTATACACACTGTGTATTAAACACAAACATTTGTTGAGAATATGCATTCTCTCTGACAGAAATACAGAGCCATACCTCTATAAATAGAGACATTAATAGAGCAGAGTGGAAGATACACAGAACAAGAGAATAAGGGATGGAGAGAGAGAGAGAGAGAGAGAGAGAGAGAGAGAGACAACCAGACAGATAGAGACAGAGAGATAGAGATACAGAGTGAGTAGTGAAGCTTTTTTCTTTTTCTCTGCATGTGAACTGATGAAATACAACCTGTGCCTCTGACACTGCAGAATCATATATCTGTGTGTGTGTGTGTGTGTGTGTGTGTGTGTGTGTGTGTGACAGACACACATGCTTACAGCTGGAGTACACACACTCACAGATGGGGGGTAATGAGGAGTGGTTAAATGGAGCAGAGTACAAAACGCGCGCACACAGCCGCAGAGAGAGAGAGAGAGGGGGGGGTAGTGACAAAAAGGGAGAGGGGCATATTGAAAGAGCCTGAAAAAGAGAGAAAGAGAGATAGGTAGTGAGACTGAGAGGGAGAGGAGAAAAGAAAGAGGGGGAAGGTAGAGGGGAGAAATAGAGAGGGAGGGGGCAGATTGAGAGAGACTCAAAAAAGGAGAAACAGAGAGAGGTATGAAGACTGAGAGAGAGTGAGAGAAAAAGAGAGAGAGAGAGAGAGAGAGAAAAAGAGAGAGAGAGAGAGAGCGAGAGAGAGAGAGAGAGAGAGAGAGAGAGAGAAATGAGGTGGAGTCGAGTCCAAACAAAGACATCTGCTTTACTTTAATGCTGTGCAGAACAAAATCAGAAGACTAATAGTGCATGTTGACAACACACACACACACACACACACACACACACACACACACACACACACACACACACATTTTCCTTTCTTCTCAAAACACACAATATTGCGCTTGATATGACATGGCTCACTGTGTCATGAGTTCTGTCCCATATATACATATAAATACATACATATACATACATATACACACCTACTGCTGAAACTTTATAATAACTTATTTTACTATGCAAACAGGTCAAATTCTCTCCACTAACACAAACATGATCAATAAAACAAATATCATTTACACTACACACCTGTCTTCAGTCTGCTGAAAAGGAACATGACTCAGAATCCTTCATATTACCACTGTCTCAAGAAACCCTCAAAACTATTTATTTTCCCTACCTCATTCAGTGACGACCAATACTGACAAGTTAATGCCTAGTTAGTTAATGCCATGTTTGTTGAGCTCTGACAACAAAAAAAAAAAAATGTCTTGATAAAAGGAAACTTACACACTATCCTGGGCTTCTTATACCTCATATGTCCAAATGTTGCTCCCACTACTGACACAGATGTGCAAATGACCACACAGCTTGTCTAGTCCCTCTACAGAACTAGGTACATTAGAATTCTATAAAGTAGATATAAACATGAACATATTGGTGCTATGCTTCAAAGTCAGGTGCAGGCTTCAAAGGTATAAAGCTCCTCAGTATTCAGTCGTCAAGCAGTGGTGTTATGTGGTTGGATGGTTCTCCATTCAATACATTTGGGATGAGTTGAGGTAATCATCCAACATCCTGGATTCTGACTAAAGCTCTTGCAAATACAACAAATCTTTCATAGTAATGTCCAAAATGTCCAAAGACAGCCTTCTTCAACAACAAATATAGCTATAACTGTCAGTTGGCAATGTTTACTCTGTAATTAATGAGGTCAAGCCCTATTATAAGCAATATAGGTAAAAATAATGGGACACTCTGCTCCTTCATCGCTCTTCTGGAAACCAAAAACTCAGAACAGAAATCAGAAAATGTACTTAAACACTCATAACTACTATTGACATAGCACTAATGTAGTATGTGTACATAAAGCTGAGCAGGCAAGAAAGTGCAGATTTGCATACATGAAGCTGTCAGGGATGTGTATTTAAGATGACAGCTGGAGGTGCTATGGAAACCTTTATGTGAATGAAGAACTGCACACTGAAACAACAGGTCTGGATGGAGATTAGTAGCATTACAAAGTATATGAGTGTATGTTTGGGTGTGTGTTTGTGTGAGTGTGTGTATGTGTGGGTTCTCAGCATGCTCTTCAGCGCGGCAGGTGGTTGTAACCCAGGGAAAGCTGTCAGTTGCACGGCTAAGCCGTTGTTGGGACGGCAGCTAGCCAATGCTGAGAGACCTGATTCCCCAAAGACAAACAAGCACAAACATAATCATACCTTACTTACACACACACACACACACACACACACACACACACACACACGTGTGAGTACAGATTCACAAACATTCTTTTAACCACACACACACACACACACACACACACACACACAAACACCCACCCACACACACACACACAAACACCCACCCACCCACACACACACACACACAAACACCAAACACACACACATACACACACAGTTTGAATGAAGTCAATGGAAGGCACTGTATTTGCAATAGCTCATCTGAGTGGGTTTCCCATGACCGTATCAACATTTACTAACATGAGTGCAGCCAGGACAACCCACCAGAGAGATATGAAAAAATATATATGCCCCCCAGTGATATATGTTTTCCAATTAAATTTCCATTATATCCCATTTTTGTCTGTTTTTAGTTCATAGTTGAAACCCTGCAGTGTTGCTGCTCTGTACATCTATATAAATACTCTACAATTAGTAAAAGAAAGTTAATATTTACCTTCTCCTCAGAAGTTGCCATTTTGTAGAGACACTCTGTTATATATACACTTTCCAGGTACACATGCACTCTCTCTCTCTCTGTGGAGTATATATATATATATATATATATATATATATATATATATATATATATATATATATATATATATATAGATAGATAGATAGATAGATAGATAGATAGATTATGCTCGTTTTCTTTGACACACCACTGCAATAAATAATATGCTGTGTAGAAATCAGAAGCGAATGTGTACAGTAACCACACATATATATCAAAATCTTTTCTAGGAGCATACATTGCACATTTATACATGTATACATCATACAAGGGGGAGTCAGTAAACAGCAAATAGGGTAAGACTATTGTATGGAGTTTTCAGATAGATAATTAATATGCAGGTACAGCTCTTATACACCCCTCCACAGACACAGACACAGACACACACAC
>CM067513.1:14767000-14917000 GCA_034509495.1 Acestrorhynchus altus
ACCAGCCATTGATGGGGAACCTGACATTAATGCCTACCTTGCTTTCTATTGGGCAGGAATGAGTTTGCATGCCAACTTCTTTAAGTTGTGCCAGTTGGTGTGTCAACTGCATTAAGTTGTGCCGGTCTGTGTGCCGACTGCATGGTCTGTGTGCCGACTGCATTAAGTTGTGACGGTTGGTGTGCCGACTGCATTAAGTAGTGACGGTTGGTGTGCCGACTACATTAAGTTGTGACGGTTGGTGTGCCGACTGCATTAAGTTGTGCCGGTCTGTGTGCCGACTGCATTAAGTTGTGCCGGTCGGTGTGTCGACTGCATTAAGTTGTGCTGGTTAGTGTGCCGACTGCATTAAGTTGTGATGGTTGGTGTGACGACTGACTTAAGTTGTGCCGGTTGGTGTGCCGACTGCATTAACTTATGCCGGTTCGTGTGCTGACAGCAATAAGTTGTGCCAGGTGGCGTGCCGACTGCATTACGTTGTGCCGGTTGGTGTGCAGACTGCATTAAGTGGTGCCGCTTGGTGTGCCAACTGCATTAAGTTGTGCCGGTTGATGTGCCTATTGTATTGCGTTGTGCCGGTTTGTGTGTCGACTGCATTAAGTTGTGCCGGTTGGTGTGCCGGTAGGTACTGCATAAACCTCAGTTCTGATCTACTCATTACACCTGACTTTTACTGGGACAAAGAGGAACTGGAGCATTTGTAAGACAAATCCTGTCAGTTTCTTAATATAAACGCAGGCTCAAGGTAATGAAGTCTTGTTTTTTTGTATTCTGTAGGGGTGCAACAACTAATAGTTTCGGTCAGCTTAAATCAACTTATATTTTATCAACATATAACCAATTTATTTGGCTTTTTTATTTAATAGTTGATTGGTTGGTGAGTTAAGAGATACAATCACATTTGTAGATTTATCAAATCAAATATATTTGCATGCAATTAGTACTGTAGCTATATCTTGTTGTTTCTAGATTCATTATAGTTCATCAGCTTTATTTTGCCTGCCAGGAAATATTACACTTGTGCTGTTGTATAAGTTGTGAATGAGAAGGTGCAGCACAGCACTGAACTGACAGACCTCATGAGAAATCATCTTGGAGAAAAGCACCGTCTCCGGCTGGAGTGAACGATTGTAATCCTCATCACTATGAGGTCAGATAATATGTTCTGCTTTCTGAGCCACATATTGTTAATCGAGTACAATTTTACCAAGCATGCCTTGCCATTTATGGTAATTTGTCATTCATTAGTTCAACCAGAGCTCAACTTTTTACCAAAGTGGAAGGAAAATTCTTAATGTAAATCAAGATTACTCACTGTCGAATTACTAATTAATAATCAAATAACAATAATGCATTGTAATGCTGACTTCTGTGGAAGGTAAGAACATGTAGATAGTGCATGGCATAAGCTTCTTCAGTCAGAGAAATAACAAATGTAAAAATATATTTTCTTCCTTATTTTTTTTTTTTTCTGTCTGATTGTAATGTTTGAATTGGCCTGGGTGATCTTCTAAAGAAATGGGAGAAAATGCACCAAAGTGGAGTGATAATCATCTGATAAAACCAGCAAAACCTTCCAAAGGAAGGGTGAAAGTGTTTAATGCTGATGTGCTGTAGCTAGTCTTTTCAAATTGTCAGATGTTGATACCACGTCATTGTTTGTCTGATGTAAAATGTGTAGTGTTTGTTGTCTTCATGAGAAAGTTCATTTAGATGAATCTTGAAGAACTCTCATTTGTAGTCAGTGGAAGGACAAATCGTGTACAGAACAATGTAAATGCTTAATGTTTAAAAAGCTGAATGTACTCAAACCTAATATTAAATGTAAATTAACAGCGATTTTTTCCTCCCTCTCAAGAAATGAAGAAACAGTTTCACTGAAAATTGCATTCTTTTATCAGTCAGCAATAATGAGTAATCACGATAATTTACAAATCAGAGAAGATTTTCCTGAACACGGAATTTATTATGAGAACAAATCAACACAGATCACAGAACTGTTTCTGCAAGAAGTTGTTGCACAAGTAATGGTGAGAGCAAATTGGATGTTCCTCAAAGAGAAACAGTTGCGAAGGACTGTTCTTTAAACGTGTCCCACAACGTTTAAATAAATGAGCTAAACGTTAGGTGATACAGTTTAGCGCATAAGAATTTGTTGACGTTTTGGCGCGTCATTTGGTTTCCTCAACCAAACCCTATTTTCTTTTTTGCACCTTTTCCACACGTTTAGACATACCGTGAATCTGGCTACATTAATAAATGTGTGAATGAACCAACAAATATGCTACAAAATGTTTTACATTTACTTAAACTAGTTCTCACACAAAACATTTTTCTTCTATAAAGTTGGTGTTTTGGAGGTTTTTCCGTGACACTGAGGAAATGAAAAAATTGTTTCTGAGTAAATCGATTACAGTGTTTTAGAAATGTTGAACTGCCTAAGAGAATTTATAATACAGGACCAAGGTTAGAGTGCATACACGTTTATCAACACAAAACCCATTTATCATTAATGTACTTCTAAGCTTGTGCAAAAAGGAAAGAACACGTAAATGCTTCAATGCAAGTACAGAATGCGAACACCACAGAAGGCGCAAGTGCACAAATGCGTAAAAGCACAGAAGGCTTAAAAGCACACAAAATTCAAAACCTCACTCTTTTTTGCGCAAAAGTGCACAAAATGCGTAAAAGTGCGCAGAACGCGTAAAAGTGCGCAGAACGCGTAAAATGCGCACAGAATGCGTAAAAGCGCAGAATGCGAAAAGCGCACCGAATGCGTAAAAGCGCAGAATGTAAAAGCGCGCAGAATGCGTAAAAGCGCACAGAATGCGTAAATGCGCACAGAATGCGAATGCGCGCAGAATAAAAATGCGCGCAGAATGTGTATGGAACAGAAGAAATGCAGCTAGTTCAGAGGATAACCATTTAAAATAACCCAGTAGGTGGAGCTTTAGAAATGTGTATGTGCAATTCAGTCTGAGATTTTTTAAAGTAATTTCTTTAATATGAAGTTGTATTCTCAGACAATTTTTGACTAGCTGACTAGTTAAGTACTTTTTGGGAAACTGTCAGGAATGCCAAGTTAGCTACTGAACATGAGCATTAAAGCTACATAATGAACTGAAGATGCCTCTTTGTGTCACACTGTCCTTGTTTGCATGCAGTAAAGAAATGATTGATAGAAGCTGTGAAATGCAGGTTTTCATGCAGTGCATCCATGTACAATTATGAGGAGCTGAGGTATTTCTTTCATTGTTTCTGTATAAATCAATCGCATGTGTTGTGCTTCAGAGGCAGAGTTGCCTCCAGAACAGCTTAGGAGTAGTGAATCCAGGTGCCCAACCAGTCAAAAATCTGCCCCAGTATTATTCAGAAAAAATTCTGGGATGGATTCTGACCACTGAACTGAAATTCCCACCACTGTTCAAAACACAGGAGCAACAACTTCACAGTAGAGAAAGATCTGCTGAATCGGGTTCATTAAAAAAACCTGTTCAAAAGAACCGATTCAGTCGCAAGTCAGCTATTCGAGTCTTTGAATCATGTGAGACATCTGGAGATAACCTGACTTCTCCAGGTGTTTGACTGGTTTAGCTTTCACCACATATGTTCTAACCCGCAGAACCCCCAGGCCAGTTTTAGACAGTCATGGTTTGGAACAAAAGGGAGACAGTCACACATGCCAGATATTGTTCTTTTCAGGAGATCCTAATCTAATCAAATTTGTCTTCATTTAAGATTTCTTCTGTGTGTAACCCAATGCCAGGTTCTATATCTGACCCAATTAGCCCCGCCCCTCTCCCTGATCAGTCAGAGTCTGTATGCAGGTTGAGCATGTACACATGGACAGAGCAGTAAACACTGCACTGGAAGCTCCTTTGGCATTTCAACTGGGATTTAATTCAGTTGGAAACGAAAGTTTTAGCTTTATTCAGAGCTGGATACGCGTTGACATTCATCACACAACAGACTCGGTCATTCAATATTCAGTTTTTTGCAGGCTGCACTTCTCAGTCCATTTTTGGCAGGAATAATCAGGATATTTGATCCATGAGTTATATGTATATGTATATATATTATATTTGTTCTTTTTTGTTTAAAGTAAAAAACTGTGCGTTTTTACTAAACTCTAGTAGTATTTGTGTTAATTGTTTAGTTAATTTTGTGGCTTTAGAGAGTGATGAGTATAGTATCGTAATGTAACCCGCCATGGGCCGGGTTCAAAAGTTTCCAATTTTGGCCACTTGGAGTAACGCTGTTCCATTTGTTTGTTTGTTTGTTTGTTTGTTAGAATTCTTTGAAATTTCCCTCTCCAATTGATAGGCAAAGAGAGATGGGGAATGTACAAGACCCTGAAATGAGATGATATTTGAACCGCAGCCATTGATGGGGAACTCCGACATTAATGCCTAATTGCTTTCTATTGGGCAGGAATGAGTTTGCATGCCAACTTCTTAAGTTGTGCCAGTTGGTGTGTCAACTGCATTGCCAGCCGTGGTCTGTGTGCCGACTGCATGGTCTGTGTGCCGACCGCATTAAGTTGTGACGGTTGGTGTGCCGGACCGCATTAAGTAGTGACGGTTGGTGTGCCGACTACATTGTTGTGACGGCTGGTGTGCCGGACCGCATTAAGTTGCCGGTCTGTGCCGACCGCATTGCTGTGCCGTCGGTGTGTCGACCGCATTAAGTTGCGCTGGTTATGTGCCGACCGCATTAAGCAGATGGTTGGTGACGACTGACCTAAGTTGTGCCGGTTGGTGTGCCGACCGCATTAACTTATGCCGTGGTTCGTGTGCTGACAGCAATAAGTTGTGCCAGGTGGCGTCACCGCATTACAGGCCGGTTGGTGTGCAGACTGCATTGGGCGGTGCCGCTTGGTGTGCCAACTGCATTGCTGTGCCGGTTGATGTGCCTGGTTGTATTGCGTTGTGCCGGTTTGTGTGTCGACTGCATTAAGTTGCTGGCGTGCCGGTACCGCATAAACCTGCCCTGATCTACCATTACACCCGACTTTACTGGGGACAAAGAGGAACTGGAGCATTTGTAAGACAAATCCCGTCAGTTTCAATATAAACGCATAGCTCAAGGTAATGAAGTCTGTTTTTTTGTATTCTGTAGGGGTGCAACAACTAATAGTTTCGGTCGCGAATCACTTATATTTTATCAACATATAACCAATTTATTTGGCTTTTTTATTTAATAGTTGATTGGCTGGTGAGTTAAGATACAATCAGATTTGTAGATTTATCAAATCAAATATATTTGCATGCAATTAGTACTGTAGCTATATCTTGTTGTTTCTAGATTCATTATAGTTCATCAGCTTTATTTTGCCTGCCAGAAATATTACACTTGTGCTGTTGTAGTTAAGTTGTGAATGAGAAGGTGCAGCACAGCACTGAACTGACAGACCTCATGAGAAATCATCTTGGAGAAAAGCAATCAGTCTCCGGCTGGAGTGAACGATTGTAATCCTCATCACTATGAGGTCAGATAATATGTTCTGCTTTCTGAGCCACATATTGTTAATCGAGCAATTCTACCAAGCATGCCTTGCTACTTATGGTAATTTGTCATTCATTAGTTCAACCAGAGCTCAACTTTTTACCAAAGTGGAAGGAAAATTTCTAATGTAAATCAAGACACTCACTGCCTAATTACTAATTAATAATCAACAACAATGCATTGTAATGCTGACTTGGATAGGTAAGAACATGTAGATAGTGCATGGGCATAAGCTTTTCAGTCAGAGAAAATAACAAATGTATAAATATATTTTCTTCCTTATTTTTTTTTTCTGTCTGATTGTAATGTTTGAATTGGCCTGGGTGATCTTCTAAAGAAATGGGAGAAAATGCACCAGTTATGGAGTGATAATCATCTGGATAAATTCAGCAAAACCTTTCCAAAGGGTGAAAAGTGTTTTTAATGCTGGATGCTGTAGTCTTTAAATTGTCAGATGTTGATACCACGTCATTGTTTGTCTGACAAATGTGTAGTGTTTGTTCTTCATGAGAAAGTCATTTAGATGAATCTTGAAGAACTCTCATTTGCAGTCAGTGGAAGGACAACTGTACAGAACAACAAAATGCTTAATGTTTAAAAAGCTGAATGTACTCAACCTAATATTAAATGTAAATTAATGCGATTTTTTTCCTCCCTCTCAAGAAATGAAGAAACAGCTTCACTGAAAATTGCATTCTTTTTTATCAGTCAGCAATAATGAGTAATCACGATAATTTATAAATCAGAGAAGATTTTCCTTGAACACGGAATTTGTTGTTAAGGAGAACAAATCAACACAGGACACAGAACTGTTTCTGCAAGAAGTTGCTGCATATCAAGTAATGGTGAGAAAGCAAATTGGATGCCCTCAAAGAGAAACAGTTATGAAGGATTGTCTTTTAAACGTGTCCCCACACAACGTTTAAACAGTCGAGCTAAACGTTAGGTGACAGTTTAGCGCATAAGAATTTGTTGACGTTTTGGCGCTGCGCTTATTTGGTTTCTCAAATCCAAACCCTATTTTCTTTTTTGCACTTTTCCACGTTTAGACATAATGTGAATCTGGCCATTAATAAAATGTGAATGAACCAACAAATATGCTACAAAATGTTTTACATTTACTTAAACTAGTTCTCACACAAAAACATTTTTCTTCTATAAAGTTGGTGTTTTGAGGTTTTTCCTAGACACTGAGAAATGAAAATTGTTTGAGTAAATCGATTACAGGTTTTAGAAATGCTGAATCATTTCTTAAGAGAACTTATAATACAGATCCTGCTAAAGTGAGGCATATACACGTTTATCAACATTACAAAACCCATTTATCATTAATGCATTTCTAAGCTTGTGCAAAAGGAAAGAACACGAATGCCTAATGCAAAGTGCACAGAATGCGTAAACGTTCTCACAGAAGGCGCAAAAGTGCACAAAATGCGCAAAAGCACAGAAGGCTAAAAGCACAATAAAATTGTAAACTCACTTTTTTGCAAAAGTGCACAAAATGCGTAAAAGTGCGCAGAACGCGTAAAAGTGCGCAGAACGCGTAAATGCGCACAGAATGCGTAAAAGCGCGCAGAATGCGTAAAAGCACCGAATGCAGCGCGCAGAATGCGGGTAAAAGCGCGCAGAATGCGTAAAAGCGCACAGAATGCAAATGCGCACAGACGTAAATGCGCAGAATGCGTAACGCGCGCAGAATGCGTAAGTAAGGAAGCAGGAAGAAATGCAGCTAGTTCAGAGGATATCCATTTAAAATAACCAGTAGGTGGAGCTAGGAAATGTGTATGTGCAATTCAGTCTGAGATTTTAAAGTAATTTCTTTAATATGAAGTTGTATTCTCAGACACTCTGACTAGCTTGACTAGAAGCAAGTACTTTTTGGGAAAACTGTCAGGAATGCCAAGTTAGCTACTGAACATGAGCATAAAAGCTACATAATGGGAATTGAAGATGCCTGTGTCACACTGTCCTTGTTTGCATGCAGAAGAAATGATTGATAGAAGCGTGAAATGCAGGCTTTCATATGAATCAGCGTGTACAATTATGAGGAGCTGAGGCTATTTTCATTGTTTCTTGTATAAATCAATCGCATGTGTTGTGCTTCAGAGGCAGAGTTGCCTCCAGAACAGCTAGGAGTAGTGAACCAGCCCAACTAGTCAAAATCTGCCCCAGTATTATTCAGAAAAAATTCTGGATGGATTCTGACCGAACTGAAATTCCCACCACTGTTCAAAACACAGGAGCAACAACTTTGCTTGAGTAGAGAAAGACTCGTTTTGAATCGGGTTCATTAAAAAAACCTGTTCAAAAGAACCGATTCAGTCGCAAGTCAGCTATTCGAGTCTTTGAATCATGTGAGACATCTGGATAAATTTGATTCTCCAGGTGTGTTTGACTGGTTTAGCTTTCACCACATATGTTCTTAACCCGAGAACCCCAGGCCAGTTTTGTGGGATGTTTTCATGGTTTGGAACAAAAAAGGAGAAAGTTACACATGCCAGATATTGTTCTTTCAGGAGATCCTGTCCAGTCAAATTTGTTTTCATTTGAGAGATTTCTCTTCTGTAACCCAATGCCAGGCTCTATATCTGACCCATCTAGCCCTGCCCCTCTCCCCTGATCAGTCAGAGTCTGTGGCGTGCTGAGTATGTACACATGGGACAGAGAAAACACTGCACTGAAGCTCCTTTTGGCATTTCAACTGGGATTTAATTCAGTTAGAAATGAAAGGGGGCTTTTAGCTTATTCAGAGCTGATTACGTGCTGACAATTCATCACACAACAGACTCAAGCCATTCACACATTCAGTTTTTGCAGGCTGCACCTTCTCAGTCCTGTTTTGGCAGGAATAACTGTGATATTTTGATCCATAGTTATATGTATATATTATATTGTTTCTTTATTTAAAGTAAAACTGTAAGTGTTTTACTTTAAACTCTAGTAGTATTTGTGTTAATTGTTTAGTTAATTTGTGTTTTAGAGAGGATGAGTATAGTAATGTAATGTAATCTGCCATGGGTCGGTTCAAAAGTTTCAATTTTGGCCACTTGGGAGTAACGCTGTTCCATTTGTTTGTTTGTTTGTTTGTTTGTTAGAATTCTTGAAATTTCCTCCACCGATAGGCAAAGAGAGATGGGGAATCGTACAAGACCCTGGAAACAGATAGATATTGGAACCAGCCATTGATGGGGAACCTGATATTAATGCCTACCTTTGCTTTCATTGGGCAGGAATGAGTTTGCATGCCAACTTCTTTGTTGTGCCAGTTGGTGTGTCAACTGCATTGTTGCCGGTCTGTGTGCCGACCGCATGGTCTGTGTGCCGACTGCATTAAGTTGTGACGGTTGGTGTGCCGACTGCATTAAGTAGTGACGGTTGGTGTGCCGAACGCATTAAGTTGTGACGGCGGTGTGCCGACTGCATTGTTGTGCTGGTCTGTGTGCCGACTGCATTGGGTTGTGCTGTGGTCGGTGTGTCGACTGCATTGTTGTGCCGCTAGTGTGCTTCACCTGCATTGTTGTGATGGTTGCGTGATCGACCACCGGTTGTTATTGGTGTGCTGACCGCATTAACTTATGCCGGTTCGTAAAGGACAGCACGTTGTGCCAAAGCGTGCCGACCGCATTACGTTGTGCCGGTTGGGTGCAGACTGCATTGCGGTGCCGTTTGGTGCCAACTGCATTAAGTTGTGCCGGTTGATGCCACGTATTGCGCAGCTGGTTTGTGTGTCGACCGCATTGCTGTGCCGGTTGTGTGCCGGTAGGTACTGCATAAACCTCAGTTCTGACTTCACCATTACACCTGACTTTTACTGGGATAAAGAGGAACTGGAGCATTTGTAAGACAAATCCTGTCAGTTTTTAATATAAACGCAGGCTCAAGGTAATGAAGTCTTGCTTGGTATTCTGTAGGTACAACAACTAATAGTTTGGTCAGTTTAAATCAACTTATATTTATCAACATATAACCAATTTATTTGGCTTTTTTGATTAATAGAAGATTGCCAGAAAGTAAGAGATACAATCACATTTTGTAGATTTATCAAATCAAATACATTTGCATGCAATTAGTACTGTAGCTATATCTGTTGTTTCTAGATTCATTATAGTTCATCAGCTTTATTTTGCCTGCCAGGAAATATTACACTTGTGCTGTTGTATAAGTTGTGAATGAGAAGGTGCAGCACAGCACTGAACTGACAGACCTCATGAGAAAATCATCTGGAGAAAAGCACCGTCTCCGGCTGAGTGAACGATTGTAATCCTCATCACTATGAGGTCAGATAATATGTTCTGCTTTCTGAGCCACATATTGTTAATCGAGTACAATTTACCAAGCATGCCTTACATTTATGGTAATTTGTCATTCATTAGTTCAACCAGAGCTCAACTTCTTTTACCAAAAGTGGAAGGAAAATTTTAATGTAAATCAAGATTACTCACTGTCTAATTACTAATTAATAATCAACAACAATAATGCATTGTAATGCTGACTTCTGTGGATAGGTAAGAACATTTAGATAGTGCATGGTATAGCTTCTTCAGTCAGAGAAATAACAAATGTAAAAATATATTTTCTTTCCTTATTTTTTTTTTTTTTTTTCTGTCTGATTGTAATGTTTGAATTGGCTCAGTATCTTCAGAAAATGGGAGAAAATGCACCAGTTATGGGAGTGGATAATCATCTGGATAAAACCAGCAAAACCTTCCAAAGGAAGGGTGAAAAGTGTTTTTTAATGTTGATGTGCTGTAGCGAGTCTTTTAAATTGTCAGATGTTGATACCACGTCATTGTTTGTCTGATGTAAAATGTGTAGTGTTTGTTCTCTTCATGAGAAAGTTCATTTAGATGAATCTTGAAGAACTCTCATTTGCAGTCAGTGGAAGGACAACCGTGCATGGTGAAATCAATGTAAAATGCTTAATGTTTAAAAGTTAACATCAAACCCATTATTAAATGTAAATTAACAAAGGATTTTTTTCCTCTCCCAAGAAAATGAAGAAACAGCTTCACTGAAATGCATTTCTTTTTATCAGTCAGCAATAATGAGCAAATCACGATAATTATAAATCAGAGAAGATTTTCCTTGAACACGGAATTTGTTGTTAAGGAGAACAAATCAACACAGGACACAGAACTGTTTCTGCAAGAAGCTGTTGCACAAGTAATGGTGAGAGCAAATTGGATGCCCTCAAAGAGAAACAGTTATGAAGGATCATCTTAAACGTGTCCTACAACGTTTAAACAAAATGAGCTAAAACGTTAGGTGATACAGTTTAGCGCATAAGAATTTGTTGATCGTTTTACGCTATGTCATTTGGTTTCAAATCCAAACCCTATTTTCTTTTTTGCACTTTTCCACGTTTAGACATAATGAATCTGGCCATTAATAAAATGTGAATGAACCAACAAATATGCTACAAATGTTTTACATTTACTTTTAAACTAGTTCTCACACAAAACATTTTTCTTCTATAAAGTTGTGTTTTGGAGGTTTTTCCTGTGACACTGAGGAAATGAAAATTGTTTATAAATCGATTACAGTGTTTTAGAAATGTTGAACTGGGCTTTTAAGAGAACTTATAATACAGGACCCAAGGTTAGAGTGCATATACATCGCTATCAACATTACAAAAACCCATTTATCATTAATGTACTTCTAAGCTTGTGCAAAAGGAAAGAACACGTAAATGCTTCACGAAAAAGTAACAGAATGCAAACGCTCACAGAAGGCGCAAAAGTGCACAAATGCGTAAAAATAACAGAAGGCTTAAAAGCACACAAAATTGTGAAACTCACTCTTTTTTTGCGCAAAAGTGCACAAAATGTGTAAAAGTGCGCAGAACGCGTAAAAGTGCGCGCAGAACGCGTAAATGCGCACAGAATGCGTAAAAGCGCGCAGAATGCGTGTGCCGCACCGAATGCGTAAAAGCGCGCAGAATGCGTAAAAGCGCGCAGAATGCGTAAAAGCGCACAGATGCGTAAATGCGCACAGAATGTAAATGCGCGCAGGAATGCGTAAACGCGCGCAGAATGCGTAAGTAAGGAAGCAGAAGAAATGCAACTGGTTTAGAGAATAACCATTTAAAATAACCAGTAGGTGGAGCTTGAGAAACGTATATATGCAATTCACTGAGATTTTTTAAAGTAATTTCTTTAATATGAAGTTGTATTCTCAGACAATTTTTGACTAGCTGACTAGCTAAGTACTTTTTGGGAAAACTGTCAGGAATGCCAAGTTAGCTACTGAACATGAGCATTAAAGCTACATAATGGAATTGAAGATGTGCCTCTTTGTGTCACACTGTCCTTGTTTGCATGCAGTAAAGAAATGATTGGATAGAAGCTGTGAAATGCAGGTTTTCATGCAGTGCATCCATGTGTACAATTATGAGGAGCTGAGGCTATTTTCATTGTTTCTTGTATAAATCAATCGCATGTGTTGTGCTTCAGAGGCAGAGTTGCCTCCAGAACAGCTTAGAGTAGTGAATCCAGGCCCAACCAGTCAAAATCTGCCCCAGTATTATTCAGAAAAAATTCTGGGATGGATTCTGACTCACTGGAACTGAAATTCCCACCACTGTTCAAAACACAGGAGCAACAACTTTGCTTGAGTAGAGAAAGATTCGTTTTGAATCGGGTTCATTAAAAAAACCTGTTCAAAAGAACCGATTCAGTCGCAAGTCAGCTATTCGAGTCTTTGAATCATGTGAGACATCTGGAGATAACCTGACTTCTCCAGGTGTTTGACTGGTTTAGCTTTCACCACATATGTTCTTAACCCGCAGAACCCCAGGCCAGTTTTGTGGGATGTTTTCATGGTTTGGAACAAAAAGGAGAAAGTTACACATGCCAGATATTGTTCTTTTCAGGAGATCCTGGTCCAGTCAAATTTGTTTTCATTTGAGATTTCTTCTGTAACCCAATGCCAGGCTCTATATCTGACCCAATTAGCCCCGCCCCTCTCCCTGATCAGTCAGAGTCTGTATGCAGGTTGAGCATGTACACATGGACAGAGCAGTAAACACTGCACTGGAAGCTCCTTTGGCATTTCAACTGGGATTTAATTCAGTTAGAAACGAGTGGGTTTTAGCTTTATTCAGAGCTGGATTACGTGCTGACAATTCATCACACAACAGACTCGCTCATTCACACATTCAGTTTTTGCAGGCTGCACTTCTCAGTCCTGTTTTTGGCAGGAATAATCAGGATATTTTGATCCATGAGTTATATGTATATGTATATATATTATATTTGTTCTTTTGTTTAAAGTAAAAACTGTGCGTTTTTACTTTAAACTCTAGTAGTATTTGTGTTAATTGTTTAGTTAATTTTGTGTTTTAGAGAGTGATGAGTATAGTAATGTAATGTAACCCGCCATGGGCCGGTTCAAAAAGTTTCCAATTTTGGCCACTTGGGAGTAACGCTAAGTTCCATTTGTTTGTTTGTTTGTTTGTTTGTTAGGAATTCCTTGAAATTTCCTCCAATTGATAGGCAAAGAGAGATGGGGAATCGTACAAGACCCTGAAATGAGATGATATTTGAACCAGCCATTGATGGGGAACCTGACATTAATGCCTACCTTGCTTTCTTTTGGGCAGGAATGAGTTTGCATGCCAACTTCTTTAAGTTGTGCCAGTTGGTCTGTCAACTGCATTAAGTTGTGCCGGTCTGTGTGCCGACTGCATTAAGTTGTGCCGGTCTGTGTGCCGACTGCATTAAGTTGTGACGGTTGGTGTGCCGACTGCATTAAGTTGTGACGGTTGGTGTGCCGACTACATTAAGTTGTGACGGTTGGGGTGCCGACTGCATTATGTTGTGCCGGTTCTTGTGCCGACTGCATTACGCTGTGCCGGTTTGTGTGCCAGTTCGTGTGCCGACTGCAGTAAGTTGTGCCGGTTGTTGTTCTGGGTGCATTACGCTGTGCCGGTTGTTGTGTAGACTGCATTACGTTTTGCCGGTTGGTTTGCCGATGGCATTACGTTGTGCCGGTTGGTGTGCCTATCGCATTACGTTGTGCCGGTTGGTGTGCCGACTGCATTACGTTGTGCCGACTGCATTACGTTGTGGCGGTTGGTGTGCCGACTTCATTACGTTGTGCCGGTTGGTGTGCCGACTGCATTACGATGTGCCGGTTGCTGTCCTGACTGCATTACGTTGTAACATTTTGTGTGCCGACTGCATTATGTTGTGCAGGTTCTTGTGCCGACTGCATTACGCTGTGCCGGGTTTGTGTGCCAGTTCGTGTGCCGACTGCAGTAAGTTGTGCCGGTTGGTGTGCCGACTGCAGTACTTTATCCTGGTTGGTGTGCCGACTGCATTACATTGTGCAGGTTCTTGTTCCGACTGCATTACTCTGTGCCGGGTGCTGTGCCGACTGCATTATGTTGTGCCGATTGGTGTGCCGATGGAATTAAGGTGTGCCAACTGCATTACGTTGTGGAGGTTGGTGTGCCAACTGCTATAAATTGTGCCCTTTGGTGTGCAAATTGCAAAAATTGCCGGTTGGTGTACTGACTGCATTAAGTTGTGCTGGTTGTTGTGCAGACTGCATTATGTTGTGCCGGTTCTTGTGCCGACTGCATTGCACTGTGCCAGGTGGTGTGCCGACTGCATTACGCTGTGCTGGTTCGTGTGCCGGTTGCTTTTCCAACTGCAGTAATTTGTGCCGGTTGGTGTGCCGACTGCATTACTTTGTGCCAGTTGGTGTGCCGACTGCATTACATTGTGCCGGTTGGTGTGCCAACTACATTACGTTGTGCCGGTTGGTTTGCCGACTGCATTACGTTGTTCCGGTTGGTGTGCCGACTGCTTTACGCTGGATCGTTTGGTGTGCCAACTGCTATAAGTTGTGCCGGTTGGTGTTCCAACTGCTATAAGTTGTGCCGGTTGCTGTGCCAACTACATTACGTTGTGACGGTTCGTGTGCCGACTGCATTACGTTGTGCCGGTTGGTGTGCCGACTGCAATACGATGTGCCGGTTGGTGTCCTGACTGCATTACGTTGTAACATTTGGTGTGCTGACTGCATTACGTTGTTCCGGTTGGTGTGCCGACTGCATTACATTGTTCCGATTGATGTGCCGACTGCATTACGTTGTGCCGGTTGGTTTGACTAACGCATTACGTTGTGCCGGTTGGTGTGCCTAACGCATTACGTTGTGCCGGTTGGTGTGCGTAACGCATTACGCGTTGCCGGTTGGTGTGCTGACTGCATTACATTGTGCCAGTTGGTGCGCTGACTGCATTACGTTATGCCGGTTGGTGTGCTGACTGCATTACCTTGTGCCGGATGGTGTGCTGACTGCATTACCTTGTGCCGGTTGGTGTGCTGACTGCATTACCTTGTGCCGGTTGGTGTGCAAACCTCTAAATATTTGCCAGTTGGTGTGCCAACTGCATTAAGTTGTGCCGACTGCAGTAAGTTGTGCCGGTTGGTGTGCCGACTGCAGTACTTTATCCCGGTTGGTGTGCCGACTGCATTACATTGTGCAGGTTCTTGTTCCGACTGCATTACGCTGTGCCGGGTGCTGTGCCGGGTGCTGTGCCGACTGCAGTGCCGACTGCATTATGTTGTGCCGGGTGCTGTGCCGACTGCAGTGCCAACTGCATTACGTTGTGGCGGTTGGTGTGCCAACTGGTATAAATTGTGCCCTTTGGTGTGCAAATTGCAAAAATTGCCGGGTGGTGTGCCGACTGCATTACGCTGTGCTGGTTCGTGTGCGGGTTGGTGTGCTTAACGCATTACGCGTTGCCGGTTGGTGTGCTGACTGCATTACGTTGTGCCAGTTGGTGCGCTGACTGCATTACGTTGTTCCGGTTGGTGTGCTGACTGCATTACCTTGTGCCGGATGGTGTGCTGACTGCATTACCTTGTGCCGGTTGGTGTGCTGACTGCATTACCTTGTGCCGGTTGGTGTGCAAACCTCTAAATATTTGCCAGTTGGTGTGCCAACTGCATTAAGTTGTGCCCACTGCATTACGTTGTGTTGATTGGTGTGCCAACTGAATTACGTTCTGCCGGTTGGTGTGCGAACTGCTATAAATTGTGCCCTTTTGGTGTGCAAATTGCAAAAATTGCCGGTTGGTGTGCTGACTGCATAACGTTGTGCTGGTTGTTATGCCGACTGCATTACGTTGTGCCGGTTCTTGTGCCGACTGCATTGCGCTGTGCCGGGTGGTGTGACGACTGCGTTACGACCTGCCGGTCGGTGTGCCGACTGCATTACGTTGTGGCAGTACGTGTGCCGACTGCATTACGTTGTGGCGGTTGGTGTGCCGATTGCATTACAATGTGCCGGTTGGTGTCCTGACTGCATTACATTGTAACATTTGGTGTGCCGACTGCATTATGTTGTGCCGGTTCGTGTGCCGACCGCATTACGCTGTGCCGGTTCGTGTGCCAGTTCGTGTGCCGACTGCAGTAAGTTGTGCCGGTTGTTGTTCCGACTGCATTACGCTGTGCCGGTTGTTGTGCCGATTGCATTACGTTTTGCCTGTTGGTGTGCCGACGGCATTACGTTGTGCCGGTTGGTGTGCCTATCGCATTACCCTGTGCCGGTTGGTGTGCCGACTGCACTATGTTGTGCCGACAGCATTGTGGTGTGCTGGGTGGTGTGCCGACTGTATTAAGTTGTGCTGGATAGTGTGCCGGTTGGTGTGCCGACTGCAGTACGTTGTGCCGGTTGGTGTGCCGACTGCAGTACGTTATCCCGGGTGGTGTGCTGACTGCATTACATTGTGCAGGTTCTTGTTCCGACTGCATTACGCTGTGCCGGGTGCTGTGCCGGGTGCTGTGCCGACTGCATTATGTTGTGCCGATTGGTGTGCCGATGGCATTAAGGTGTGCCAACTACATTACGTTGTGCCGGTTGGTGTGCCGACTGCATTACGTTGTGCCGGTTGGTGTGCCGACTGCATTACATTGTTGCAGTAGGTGTGCCGACTGCATTACGTTGTTCCGAATGGTGTGCCGACTGCATTACGTTGTGCCGGTTGGTGTACCGACTGCATTACGTTGTGCCGGTTGGTGTACCGACTGCATTACGTTGTGCCAGTTGGTGTGCTGACTGCATTAAGTTGTGCCGGTTGTGTGCCGACCGTATTACGCTGTGCCGGTTCTTGTGCCGACTGCATTGCGCTGTGCCGGGTGGTGTGTCGACTGCATTACATTACGTTGTGCCGGTTGGTGTGCCGACTGCATTACTTTGTGCCGGTTGGTGTGACGACTGCGTTACGATCTGCCGGTTGGTGTGCCGACTGCATTACGTTGTGCCGGTTGGTGTGCCGACGGCATTACGTTGTGCCGGTCGATGAGACTATCGCAGTACGTTCTGGCGGATGGTGTGCCGACTGCATTACGTTGTGCCGGTTGGTGTGCAAACCACTAAATATTTGCCAGTGCATTAAGTTGTCCTCATTCCATTATGTTGTGTTGATTGGTCTGCCAACTGAATTACGTTCTGCCGGTTGGTGTGCAAACTGCTATAAATTGTGCCCTTTGGTGTGCAAATTGCAAAAATTGCCGGTTGGTGTGCTGACTGCATTACCTTGTGCCGGTTGGTGTGCAAACCACTAAATATTTGCCAGTGCATTAAGTTGCCGGTTGGTGTACCGACGGCATTACGTTGTGCCGGTTGGTGTGCCAAAAGCATTACGTTCTGCCGGTTGGTGTGCCGACTGCATTCCGTTGTGCCACCAGCATTGTGGTGTGCCGGCTGGTGTGCTGACTGCATTACGTTGTGCCGGTTCTTGTGCCGACTGCATTGCGCTGTGCCGGGTGGTGTGCCGACTGCATTATGCTGTGTTGGTTCGTGTGCCGGTTGATGTGCCGACTGCAGTACGTTGTGCCGGTTGGTGTGCCCACTGCATTACGTTGTGCCAGTTGATGTGACGACTGCATTATGTTGTGCCGGTTGGTGTGCCGACTGCTTTACGCTGGACCGTTTGGTGTGCCAACTGCTATAAGTTGTGCCGGTTGGTGTTCCGACTGCATTACGTTGTGCCGGTTGGTTTGCCGACTGCATTACGTTCTGCCGGTTGGTGTGCCGACTGCATTACATTGTGGCGGTACGTGTGCCGACTGCATTACGTTGTGGCAGTACGTGTTTCGACTGCATTACGTTCTGGCAGTTAGTGTGCCGACTGCATTCCGTTGTGGAGGTTGGTGTGCTGACTGCATTACGTTGTGGCGGTTGGTGTGCCGACTGCATTCCGTTGTGGCGGTTGGTGTGCCGACTGCATTCCGTTGTGCCAACAGCATTACGTTGTGCCGCTTGGTGTGCCTATCACAGTACGTTGTGCCGGTTGGTGTGCCGACTGCATTCCGTTGTGCCAACAGTGTTGGTGTGCCGGTTGGTTTGCCGACTGCATTACGTTCTGCCGGTTGGTATGCCGACGGCAGTACGTTGTGCCGGTTGGTGTGCCGACTGTATTACGTTGTGGCGGTTGGTGTGCCAACGGCAGTACATTGTGCCGGTTGGTGTGCCGACTGCATTCCGTTGTGCCAAAGTATTGTGGTGTGCCGGTTGGTTTGCCGACTGCATTACGTTCTTCCGGTTGGTGTGCCGACTGCATTCTGTTGTGCCAACAGCATTACGTTGTGCCGGTTGGTGTGCCTATCGCAGAACGTTGTGCCGGTTGGTGTGCCGACTGCATTACGCTGTGCCAGTTGGTGTCCCGACTGCATTACGTTATAACATTTCGTGTGCCGACTGCATTATCTTGTGCCGGTTCTTGTGCCGACTGCATTACACTGTGCCGGTTCGTGTGCCGGTTTGTGTTTCGACTGCAGTAGTTTGTGCCGATTGTTGTTCCAACTGCATTACGTTTTGCCGGTAGGTGTGCCGACGGCATTACGTTGTGCCGGTTGGTGTGCCGACTGCATTCCGTTGTGCCAACAGCATTACGTTGTGCCGGTTGGTGTGCCGACTGCATTACGTTGTGCCAACAGCATTACGTTGTGCCGGTTGGTGTTCCGACTGCATTCCGTTGTGCCAACAGTATTGTGGTGTGCCGGTTGGTTTGCCGACTGCATTACGTTCTGTCGGTTGGTGTGCCGACTGCATTCCGTTGTGCCAAAGTATTGTGGTGTGCCGGTTGGTTTGCCAACTGCATTACATTCTGCCGGTTGGTGTGCCGACGGCAGTACGTTGTGCCGGTTGGTGTGCCGACTGTATTCTGTTGTGCCAACAGCATTACGTTGTGCCGGTTGGTGTGCCTATCGCAGAACGTTGTGCCAGTTGGTGTGCCGACTGCATTACGTTGTGCCGGTTTTTGTGCCGACTGCATTACATTTTGCCGGTTGGTGTGCCGACGGCATTACGTTGTGCCGGTTCTTGTGCCGACTGCATTACATTTTGCCGGTTGGTTTGCCGACGGCATTACGTTGTGATGGTTGGAGTGCCAACTGCAATACGTTGTGCCGACAGCGTTGTGGTGTTCCAGGTGGTGTGCTAACTGTATTAAGTTGTGCCAGATGGTGTGCCGGTTGGTATGCCGACTGTAGTATGTTGTGCCGGTTGGTGTGCCGGTTGGTGTGCCGACTGCAGTACGTTATCCCGGTTGGTGTACCGATGGCATTATGTTGTGCCAGTTGTTGTGCCGACTGCATTACGTTTTGCCGGTTGGTGTGCCGACTGCATTGCGTTGTGCCGACAGCATTGTGGTGTGCCGGGTGGTGTGCCGACTGCAGTACGTTATCCCAGTTGGTGTGCCGACTGCATTACATTGTGCCGGTTCTTGTTCCGACTGCATTACGCTGTGCCGGGTAGTGTGCCGACTGCATTATGTTGTGCCGATTGGTGTGCCGATGGCATTAAGGTGTGCCAACTGCATTACGTTGTGGCGGTTGGTGTGCCGACTGCATTACGTTGTGCCGGTTGGTTTACCGACTGCATTACGTTCTGCCGGTTGGTGTGCCGAGTGCATTACGTTGTGGCGGTACGTGTGTCGACTGCATTACGTTGTGGTGGTTGGTGTGCCGACTGCATTACGTTGTGCCGGTTGGTGTGCCGACTGCATTACGCTGTGCCGGTTGCTGTCCTCACTGCATTACGTTGTAACATTTGGTAAGCCGACTGCTTTATGTTGTGCCAGTTCCTGTGCCGACTGCATTACGCTGTGCCGGATCGTGTGCCGGTTCGTGTGCTGGTTCTTGTGCCGACTGCATTACGCTATGCCGGGTAGTGTGCTGACTGCATTAAGCTGTGCCAGTTCGTGTGCCGGTTCGTGTGCCGACTGCAGTAAGTTGTGCCGGTTGTTGTTCCGACTGCATTACACTGTGCCGGTTTTTGTGCCGACTGTTTTACATTTTGCCGGTTAGTGTGCCGACGGCATTACATTGTGCTGGTTGGTGTGCCGACTGCAATACGTTGTGCCGACAGCAGTGTGGTGAGCCAGGTGGTGTGCCGACTGTATTAGGGTTGTGCCAGGTGGTGTGCCGGTTGGTGTGCTGACTGCAGTAAGTTGTGCCGGTTGGTGTGCCGACTGCAGTATGTTATCCCGGTTGGTGTGCCGACTGCATTATGTTGTGCCGGTTCTTGTGCCGACGGCATTGCGCTGTGCCGGGTGGTGTGCCGACTGCATTACGTTGTGCCGGTTGGTGTGCCGGTTGGTGTGCCGACTGCATTACGTTGTGCCGTGCGGTGTGCCTCCTGCATTACGTTGTGCCGGGCGGTGTGCCGACAGCATTATGCTGTGCCGGTTCGTGTGCCGACTTCAGTACATTATCCCGGTTGGTGTGCCGACTGCATTACGTTGTGCCGGTTCTTGTTCCGACTGCATTACGCTGTGCCGGATAGTGTGCCGACTGCTTTATGTTGTGCTGATTGGTGTGCCGATGGCATTATGGTGTGCCAACTGCACTACGTTGTGGCGGTTGGTGTGCCGACTGCATTACGTTGTGCCGGTTGGTTTACCGACTGCATTACGTTCTGCCGGCTGGTGGGCCGACTGCATAACGTTGTGGCAGTACGTGTGCCGACTGCATTACGTTGTGGCGGTTAGTGTGCCGACTTCATTACGTTGTGCCGGTTGGTGTGCCGACTACATTACGCTGTGCCGGTTGGTGTGCCGACTGCATTACGTTGTAACATTTGGTAAGCCGGCTGCATTATGTTGTGCCAGTTCTTTTGCGGACTGCATTACGTTGTGCCGGATCGTGTGCCGGTTCGTGTGCCGACTGCAGTAAGTTGTGCCGGTTGTTGTTCCGACTGCATTACGCTGTGCCGGTTTTTGTGTCGACTGTTTTACATTTTGCCGGTTAGTGTGCCGACGGCATTACGTTGTGCCGGATGGTGTGCCGACGGCATTACGTTGTGCCGGATGGTGTGCCGACTGCAATACGTTGTGCTGACAGCATTGTGGTGTGCCAGGTGGTGTGCCGACTGTATTAAGGTTGTGCCAGATGGTGTGCTGGTTGGTGTGCCGACTGCAGTACGTTATCCCGGTTGGTGTACCGACTGCATTATGTTGTGCCGGTTCTTGTGCCGACGGCATTGTGCTGTGCCGGGTGGTGTGCCGACTGCATTACGTTGTGCCGGTTGGTGTGCCGGTTGGTGTGCCAACTGCTATAAGTTGTGCCGGTTGGTGTGTCGACTGCATTACGTTTTGCCGGTTGGTGTGCCGACTGCATTACGTTGTGCCGGTTGGTTTGCCGACTGCATTACGTTCTGCCAGTTGGTGTGCCGACTGCATTACGTTGTGCCGGTTCTTGTTCCGACTGCATTACTGTGTGCCGGGTGGTGTGTTGACTGCATTATGTTGTGCCGATTGGTGTGCCGATGACATTAAGGTGTGCAAACTGCATTACGTTGTGGCGGTTGGTGTGCCGACTGCATTTCAATGTGCCAGTGTGTGTGCCGACGGCATTACGTTGTGCCGGTTGGTGTGCCGACTGCATTACGTTGTACCGTGCGGTTTGCTGACTGCATTACGTTGTGCCAGGCGATGTGCCGAGAGCATTATGCTGTGCCGGTTCGTTTGCCGACTGCATTATGTTATCCCGGTTGGTGTGCCGACTGCATTATGTTGTGCCGGTTCTTGTGCCGACGGCATTGCACTGTGCCGGGTGGTGTGCCGACTGCATTATGCTGTGCTGGTTCGTGTGCCGGTTGGTGTGCTGACTGCAAAAAGTTGTGCCGGTTGGTTTGCCGACTGCATTACGTTGTGCCAGTTGATGTGACGACTGCATTACATTGTGCCGGTTGGTGTGCCGACTGCTTTATGCTGGACCGTGTGGTGTGCCAACTGCTATAAGTTGTGCCGGTTGGTGTGCCGACTGCATTACGTTGTGCCGGTTGGTGTCCCGACTGCATTGCGCTGTGCCGTTTGGTGTGACGACTGCATTGCGTTGTGCCGGTTCTTGTGCCGACTGCTTAACGGTGTGCCGACTGCATTACGCTGTGTCGGTTGGTGTCCCGACTGCATTACGCTGTGCCGGTTGGTGTGCCGACTGCATTACGGTGAGCCGGTTGGTGTGCCGACTGCATTACGTTGTAACGGTTGTTGTGCCGACTGCATTACGTTCTGCCGGTTCTTGTGCCGACTGCAATACGCTGTGCCGGGCGGTGTGCTTACTGCATTATGATGTGCTGGTTGATGTGCCGGTTCGTGTGCTGACTGCATTCCGTTTTGCCGGTTGATGTGCTTAACGCATTACGTTGTGCCGGTTGGTGTGCCGACTACATTACGTTGTACCGGATGTTGTGCCGACTGCAGTAAGTTGTGCCAGTAGGTGTGCCTACTGCAGTACGTTATGCCGGTTGGTGTGCCGACTGCATTACGGTGTGCTGGTTGGTGTGCAGACTGCATTACATTGTGCCGGTTGGTTTGCCGACTGCATTACTTTGTGCCGGTTGGTGTGCCGACTGCATTACTTTGTGCCGGTTGGTGTGCCGACTGCATTACGTTGGTGTGCCGACTGCATTACGTTGTGCCGGTTCGTGTGCCGACTGCATTACGTTGTACCGGTTCGTGTGCCGACTGCATTACGTTGTGCCGGTTGGTGTGCCCACTGCATTACGTGTTACCAGATGTTGTGCCGACTGTATTAAGGTGTGCTGTTTGGTGTGCTTGTCTGAAGTAAGTTGTGCCGGGTTGGTGTGCTGACTGCATTACATTGTGCCGGTTGGTGTGCCAACTGCTATAAATTGTGCCCTTTGGTGTGCAAATTGCAAAAAATTGCCGGTTGGTGTGCCGACTGCATTAAGTTGTGCCGGTTCTTGTGCCGACTGCTTTACGTTGTGCCAACTGCATTACGCTGTGTCGGTTGGTGTCCCGACTGCATTACAGTGTGCCGTTTCGTGTGACGACTGCATTGCGTTGTGCCGGTTCTTGTGCCGACTGCTTAACGGTGTGCCGACTGCATTACGCTGTGTCGGTTGGTGTCCCGAGTGCATTACGCTGTGCCGGTTGGGGTGCCGACTGCATTACGGTGTGCCTGTTGGTGTGCCGACTGCATTACAGTGTGCCGGTTGGTGTGCCGACTGCATTACATTGTAACGGTTGGTGTGCCGACTGCATTACGTTCTGCCGGTTCTTGTGCCGACTGCAATAAGCTGTGCCGGGCGGTGTGCTTACTGCATTATGATGTGCCGGTTGGTGTGCCGATTCGTGTGCCGACTGCATTACGTTTTACCGGTTGATGTGCTTAACGCATTACGTTGTGCCGGTTGGTGTGCCGACTGCATTACGTTGTACCGGATGTTGTGCCGACTGCAGTAAGTTGTGCCAGTTGGTGTGCCTACTGCAGTACGTTATGCCGGTTGGTGTGCCGACTGCATTACGGTGTGCTGGTTGGTGTGCAGACTGCATTACATTGTGCCGGTTGGTTTGCCGACTGCATTACTTTGTGCCGGTTGGTGTGCCGACTGCATTACGTTGTGGCGGTTGGTGTGCCAACTTCATTACTTCGTGCCGATTGGTGTGCCGACTGCATTACGGTGTGCCGGTTGGTGTGCTGAGTGCATTACGTTGTAACCGTTGGTGTGCAGACTGCATTACGTTTTGCCGGTTCTTGTGCCGACTGCAATATAATGTGCCGGGCGGTGTGCTTACTGCATTATGCTGTGCCGGTTTGTGTGCCAGTTCGTGTGCCGACTGAAGTAAGTTGTGCCGGTTCGTGTGCCAACTGAATTACGTTTTGCCAATTTGTGTGCCGACTGCATTACGTTGTGCCGGTTTGTGTGCCGGTTCGTGTGCCTACTGCATTACTTTGTGCCGGTTGGTGTGCCGACTGCATTACGTTGTGGCAGTTGGTGTGCCGACTGCATTACGTTGTGGTCGTTGGTGTGCCGACTGCATTACGTTGTGGCGGTTGGTTTACCGACTGCCTTACGTTGTGCCGGTTGGTGTGCCGACTGCATTAAGGTGTGCCGGTTGGTGTGCCAAGTGCATTACGGTGTGCCGGTTGGTGTGCCGGTTGGTGTGCCGGTTGGTGTGCCAAGTGCATTACGGTGTGCCGGTTGGTGTGCCGGTTGGTGTGCTGACTGCATTACGTTTTGCCGGGTGGTGTGCTGACTGCATTATGCTGTGCTGATTCGTGTTCCGCTTCGTGTCCCGACTGCAGTAAGTTGTGCCGGTTGTTGTGCTGACTGCATTACGGTGTGCCGGTTGGTGTGCTGACTGCATTATGTTGTGCCGGTTGGTGTGCCGACTGCATTACGATGTGCCGGTTGGTGTGCCGACTACATTACGGTGATGCCGGTTGGTTTGCCGGTTGATGTGCCGACTGCATTACGCTGTGCCGGTTGGTGTCCTGACTGCATTACGCTGTGTCGGGGGTGTGCCGACTGCATTAAGTTTTGCAGGTTGGTTTGTGTAGACGGCATTATGTTGTGCCGGTTGGTGTGCCGATTGCATTACGCTGTGCCGGTTGGTGTCCCGACTGCATTACGCTGTGTCGGGGGTGTGCCGACTGCATTACGCTATGACGGTTTGTGATCCTGTTCGTGTGCCGACTGCAGTAAGTTGTGCCGGTTGGTGTGCCGACTGCATTATGTTTTGCAGGTTGGTTTGTGTCGACGACATTACCTTGTACCAGTTGGTGTGCCTAACGCATTACGTTGTGCCGGTTGGTGTGCCGACTACATTATGTTGTGCCGGTTGGTGTGCCGACTTCATTATGCTGTGCCGGTTGGTGTGCCGACTGCATTACGTTGTGCCGGTTGTTGTGCCGACTGCAATGCGGNCGACTGCATTACGTTGTGCCGGTTGGTGTGCCGACTGCATTACGTTGTGCCGGGTGGTGTGCTGACTGTATTACGCTGTGCTGATTCGTGTGCCGCTTCGTGTCCCGACTGCAGTAAGTTGTGCCGGATGTTGTGCCGACTGCATTACGTTTTGCCGGTTGGTGTACCGACGGCATTATGTTGTGCCGGTTGTTGTGCCGACTGCATTACGTTTTGCCGATTGGTGTGTCGACTGCATTACATTGTGACGGTTGGTTTGCCGACTGCATTACGTTGTGCCGGTTGGTGTGCCGACTGCATTACGTTGTGCCGGGTGGTGTGCTGACTGCATTACGCTGTGCTGATTCGTNTTGGTGTGCCGACTGCATTACCATGTGCCGGTTGGTTGTGTATTACGGTGTGCCGGTTGGTGTGCCGACTGCATTACGTTGTGCCGGTTGGTGTGACTCACGCATTACGTTGTGCCGGTTGTTGTGCCGACTGCATTACGCTGTACTGGTTGGTGTCCCGACTGCATTACATTTTAACGGTTGGTGTGCCGACTGTATTACGTTGTGCCGGTTCTTGTGCCTACTACATTACGCTGTGCCAGGTGGTGTGCTGACTGCATTACATTGTAACGGTTGGTGTGCCGACTGTATTACGTTGTGCCGGTTCTTGTGCCGACTGCATTACGCTGTGCCAGGTGGTGTGCTGACTGCATTACGCTGTGCCGGTTCGCGTGCCGGTTCATGTGCCGGTTCGAGCTGCACCAAGAGCCCTTCGAGCTTCAAGTACAGCTCGGCTTGACCCACCATCCCTCAGGATGCAAGGTAAACATGCATCCAGACTCTTTTCTGTTCTGGCACCAAAATGGTGGAACGAACTTCCCCTGGGAGTCCGAACAGCCGAGTCCCTCAATGTCTTCAAACGCAGACTGAAGACTCATCTGTTTCAGGAGTACTTAACTCCATAAAGACTTGTTTCAACACGGTCTAAATGTGTGGAATCTCTAGATTCCAGCCTCATCTAATAGCTAAGGATGTTCTAAGTAAACAGCAAAGCTGTATTACGTTGTGCCGGTTCTTGTGCCTACTACATTACGCTGTGCCAGGTGGTGTGCTGACTGCATTACATTGTAACGGTTGGTGTGCCGACTGCATTACGTTGTGCCGGTCGGTGTGCCGACTGCATTACGTTGTGCCGGTCAGTGTGCCGACTGCATTACGTTGTGCCGGTCGGTGTGTCGACTGAATTACGTTGTGCCGGTCGGTGTGCCGACTGCATTACGTTGTGCCGGTCGGTGTGCCGACTGCATTACGTTGTGCCGGTCGGTGTGCCAACTGCTATAAATTGTGCCCTTTGGTGTTGTCAAATCCTGCAACACCAGAAGACTTCACCACAGTAACAGAAATCACAATACCAATAACCTCATTTACCCGCCTGCTTCACCAGATTCTCAGGTGATGGTATCTGGGGGGCTTTGGAATTGCCAGTCAGCAGTACAGAAAGCTGACTTCATCTCAGCCCTGGCATCTGCACAATCTCTGGACTTCTTGGCTCTGACAGAAACATGGATCACCCCTGAGAACACTGCAACTCCAGCTGCCCTGTCCTCCGCCTCTTACTCTCCATGAAGGGTTGGTAGAGGTGGAGGCACAGGGTTGCTTGTCTCTCAGGGGTGGCGATCGGCACCCCTCACACTCTCACATCTTGACATTTCCTCCTTTGAATTCCATGCTGTTGCAGTAAATTTTCCCGCTAAATTCCACATCATTGTTCTCTATCGACCTTCTGGTCCATTGGGCAATTTCATTGATGAATTGGACACTCTCCTGAGTAGTCTTTCTGTTGAGACTTCACTCATTCTAATTGGCGATTTCAATCTTCCATCAGAGAAACTGCAGTGATCATGTCTCCTCCAACTTCTACTTTTGACCTCACCTTTAACCAGTCTGGTCCAACGCACAGGGCAGGCAACACATTGGATCTAATCTTTAGCAGACCTGTCCCTGCCTTGGACCTGACAGTTACTCCCCTTGACTTTTATGACCATCACTTCATGTCCTTCACCCTCTCCCTCCCTTCTTTTCCACATGCTGTCCCCCCAACTTCTTGCACCCCTCATCGTAACCTCCACACTCTCCCCATCTTCTCTTACCTCCACTATTCTAACAACCCTTCCACATCTTGTTTCCTTCTCCTTCCTTCCACTGGAAACTGCTATAAGCACTTTCCTTTCATCCATCTCCTCTTCAGTCAACCTTCTCTGTCCTCTCTCTCAAAGACCTGCAAGAACCTCCAGACCTTCCCCGTGGTTGACAGAGTTTCTGCGCAACAACTGAAGAGAGTTGAGATTGGCTGAAAGAAAGTGGAGAAAAATACAACAGGAATCGGATCTCGCTGCTTACCAGGCTCTCCTTTCCCGATTTTCAGTGGAAATAACTACTGCAAAATCATCCTTTTACAAGGAGAGACTGGAAGCAACGGCATCTGATCCACGCAAGCTCTTCTCTGTCTTCTCTTCTCTCCTCCCACCAGACACCCTTCTCCTCCTACATCTCTTTCCTCTTTCTCTCCACTTTCCACAGCTGACATCCTTCATCTTCTCACATCCAACAATCCAACAAACTGTCCTCTTGACCCTATCCCTTCCTCTCTATTCCAAACTATTGCTCCTGACCTTCTTCCTTTCATTACTTTTATCATAAACAGCTCACTGTCATCAGGTCATGTACATGTTCCATCTACTTTCAAAGCTGCCAGAGTGGTCCCAATCTTGAAAAAGCCAACTCTTGATGGTTCAAACATTAGCAATTATAGACCAGTATCACTACTCTCCTTCCTCTCAAAAATCCTTGAACAATCTGTTTACAATCAGCTATCTCTCTTTCTCAACCAGAACAATTTACAGGATCCAAACCAATCTGGCTTCAAACCGGCACACTCAACAGAGAATGCTCTCATTGCTGTCATTAAGAATCTCCATGCTGCTAGATCAGCCAAACTATCATCTGTTGTAATTCTCCTCAACCTCTCTGCAGCCTTTGATACAGTAGATCATAAGATCCTCCTGTCAATCCTTGGTAGCCTTGGAATCACTGGTTCTGCATTATAATGGTTTGCATCATACCTGGAAGAGCGATCTTACCAGGTCACATGGCAGGGAGCCACATCAGCTCCACGCAGACTCTCCACCGGTGTTCCACAAGGGTCAGTCCTTGGTCCTCTTCTCTTTTCCCTCTACACTACTTCTCTTGGTAAAGTAATATCTTCTTATGGTTTTACTTACCACTGCTATGCTGATGACACTCAACTCATCCTCTCTTTCCCACCCTCCGACACCCAGGTCTCATACCAGATCTCAGCTTGCCTCTCTGATGACTCATCATGGATGGCAGCCCATCACCTCAAACTCAACAAGATCGAACTGCTATTCTTTCCTGGAAGCACTTGTCCTCACCCTGACCTTACCATTTCCCTTTAGAACTCACTGGTCACTCCATCTACTGAAGCACAGAGCCTTGGTGTAGTAGTTCTCAGCTCATGTTGCAAACCTGACACGGTCTTGCAGATTTCTCCTTTACAACATTAGGAGAATTTGACCTTTTCTGTTTAGAGAGGCCACTCAGTCTCTTGTCATTTCAAGACTAGACTACTGCAACTCCCTGCTGGCTGGCCTTCCAATGCGGACTATCAGACCATTGCAACTTATCCAGAATGCAGCAGTGCAGCTCGTATTCAATGTTCCTAAATTCAGTCACCTAACACCTCTGCTGCGTTCCCTTCATTGGCTCCCTGTAGCTGCCCGCATCAGATTCAAAACCTTGATGCTGACCTACAAAGCCAAAAACAGACCAGCCCCTCCATACATGATGGCAATGGTCAAAACTCGAGCTGTACCAAGAGCCCTTCGAGCTTCAAGTACAGCTCGGCTTGACCCACCATCCCTCAGAATGCAAGGAAAACATGCATACAGACTCTTTTCTGTTCTGGCACCAAAATGGTGGAACGAACTTCCCCTGGGAGTCCGAACAGCTGAGTCCCTCACTGTCTTCAAATGCAGACTGAAGACTCATTTGTTTCAGGAGTATTTATCTCCATAAAGACATTTGTTTCAACAGGATCTAAGCATGAGGAATCTCTAGATTCCAGCCTTGTTTACTAGCTAAGGATATTCAGCAAAGCAGCAAGTGAACAGCAAAGCACTTTTGTATGTCGCTCTGGACAAGGGCATCTGCTAAATGCCGCAAATGTAAATGTAAATGTAAATGCAGGTCGGTGTGCCAACTGCATTTAGTTGTGCAGGTCGGTGTGCCGACTGCATTAAGTTGTGCTGGTTCGTGTGCCAACTGCTATAAATTGTATTGGCTGGTTTGCTAACTGATTTGTGTCGTTTGGTGTGCCGACAGCATGAAGTTGTGCCGGTAGGTGTGACAACTACAATACGTTTTCGTGGTTGGTGTGCCACCTGCTTTAAAGTTGTGCCGGTAGGTGTGCCAACTGATATAAATTGAGCTGGTTGGTTTGCCAACTGCTTTAAGTTGTGCTGGTTGGTGTGCCGACTGCATTAAGTCGTGCTGGTTGGTGTGACGACTGCATTGTTAATTGGTGTGCCGACTGCATTAAGTTGTGCCGGTTTGTGTGCCAACTGCTATAAACTGTGCTGTTGGTGTGCCAAGTGCATTAAGTTGTGCCAATTGGTGTGCTAACTGATTTAATTTGTGCCGGTTGGTTGTACTTCATTCATTTTCTGTTATGTGCGGTACAGCCTTTTTGGATTAAGAACTTGGGTTGGCGAGACTCTCCAAACTTTCCAAGTAGGAAATCTGGCATGTGGGGGAATTCCAGTTGAAATTTCCTGTGTGGAACTCCTACATCCTAGTCCAATGGAAATGTAGTATTAATGTACAGTAACCATGTGTGGATTATGGATGTTAATATTTCTAATATTTAGCAAACATTTCTATTTAAACAAGGTGTTAAATAGTGAGCTAATGCTTGCAAGCAAGAGCCAGCTCAGACAACCATGGCTGATTCATTAGCTAGTTGATAGATCAGGCAATGTTTTAGTTCAAAACCTTAAAACTAAAGACTAAAACCAGCGTTGTACTAGCAAGTTGAATAGATAGCAAACATTGTAACTTAAAAACAAATAATTTCTTAAATGTACTTATAAATAAGCAGATTTTATATAGATTTACAAATTTATGATGTAACTGGTCACCATTTAACCAGCCCTCAAGGTAACTCTTAGAACCCAAGATATGCACTTTGTAGCATTTCATACCTTTTTCCAACTGAATTAAATCCCTGTTTAAATGGCAATGGAGCTTCCAGTGCATGATACTGATCTGGCCACATGTGCACGCTCAACCTACATGCAGACAATTCTAATGTTTCTCGCAAATAACAGTATGTATGTCAAACTTCTTAAACAACCCACAAAATTGGCTTAGGGTTCTAACGGTTAAATGCTGTGCATGCTGTATAACATGCCATTTTAGCTTTTTCAGGCAGTGCAAATTGCAGTTAGTCAGGTTGCTCAGTGACATTAAATAGGTCTACATTTCATAGAGGACAAACTAGTATGTATCCAGTAGTATATACTAAAGATGTCCTGTGTATGATGACCTTTTCACAACCTTTTAAATCTAACAAAATTATAGTTTTGTCAGTTAAATTTATTACAGTAAACAAACAGGTTAAGTTGATTGTGTCCCCTTTAGTTGGGTTCATTTTACAGGTTATTATTACTATTATTATTATTTTTATGTATATATTTTTTACTTGTTAAAAACAAGTGGTTCAATTTAATCAAAAAGTACAATTTAATCAGAATGTCTGATTACAGTTTACAAAAAAAAAGACAAAATTTCCATGGTCAAATCCTTTTTTCAAAACAAAACAATAGTTTTTTTCTTTTTAATATTTGACACTGCAAACTGCAATTAACACAGTGCTGACTTGTGGGATATAAGCCTTCATTATGCCCTAGCTACAACTGCCTGCTCAATATAAAATTCATCAGGTACCAAATATTTATTGCTGGATCAACCATAACTGGGAAAACAACATTTTTGTTAATGTTAAAATATCCCAAACAGCACGTCCACCAAACCACCAAACTGCTGCTCCTCATACTGAGGTGTCTATGAAGAAACTCCCAATGAAAACAGACAAAGAACGAGTTGTTTGGAAAATGTCAAATATATTTCAGAAAATAATGCTTTTGCTTATAAATTAAATGTCGAGGAGAGATTGTTCCTTCTACAAAAGTATAAAAACAGTAAAACCGACCACAAGAAAGACCAAGAACAACAAAAAATATAAATTATATTACATTAAATAGGAGGGATTAGATATCATAGCATAACAGAAGAACACAAAGCTACAAAATCTATATATAGAGGAAATCTAGTGGAAGCAGAATTCTTCAGTTCCTTCATCCTGAGCTCTGAACAGAGCCACGGTACTAGACCCTACTATGTACTATGTACACAGCTGTAGAGTAGTTAATGTTATTGCAGCCACCATTTCCAGCTGTCAGTTGTCTAGTCTGTGTATGCTGACCACTCAGCTTTTCCATTGTAATACAAGGAAACAAATGCAAGTCATTCAGTTTCTCCTAATAATTCAAATAAATACACGCTCCACTCCGATTAGGAGCGGAAAACCATCTTGTTTTTTGGGGGGAAGAGAACACCCCCTCTAAACCCCAAGGGCTGATTCTATTTCAGTAGAACTGCATATCCACTGACATTTACATTTTTGCTGTCATTTTGCTGACATAGTGGCCCAAAGCAAGTTGAACTATTCAAATGCACAAAGCTGTCCTGGAGCAGACTGGGCCTGTTGGCTATTGTTTGAAAAGTGGGTCTAACATTAATAACTAAGACTCACAGTTCAGTGTTTCTCAGATGTAACAATTATTGCTATGAGCACAAGTTGTGATTTACATTTTGTTCATGGTACAGTCTCCTTGGAGGAAGCAAGCTTATATCACCACATTGCATATTTCTTAAAATAGACAAAGAAAAAACAAAAATACATCAATTAAAAAAACACAAAAAACAGAAGTGTGTAGAAAGTTGTCCTTACTATAAGACACTCTTTCAGCATCATACAGTAGCTTTAGTGCAGGGATTTTGGTCGTTTTAGGCTACGAGTATGTTCTAACTAACACGTCATAATTAGTCAGCTTGTGTCATAATTATGCATATCAACAAAACAATATTCAAATATGTTGCAGATCAGTTTAATAGCGCTCTAGCTACAGTTTCCTATTGCTAATTATTTTGGTATTCCCTGTTCTGTTCATGACCATAATTTGAAGTTTCCTTATATAAGATTTTTCTCATTTTATTAATGTTTGAAAACAAAAATATTTGTAAACTATAAGAAAATAATCAAAAACAAACTTTTTGTGGTACAAATTAAAAGTAAACTCTCAGGTGGAAGATTAATGAATAAAATACAATAAAAAAAAATCTAATATCTTTATGATACTTAATATTTTGTACTACTAAGTATATACCATCGTAAGCGAATAGTTTGGTTGTCCTGGTCAAAAGACACATTTAGTAGATTTTGTAAGTGATAAATATCAAAATCATCTACAGTTGACAAACATAAATGTAAAATGTTTCTGCACATTTCAGACAATTCTTATTTTTGTTTTTTTTTTGAAGAAAATGTTTAGATATTATAAATTGCCACACACACACACACACACACACACACACACACACACACACACACAGACACACAGACACACAGACACACAGACACAGACACAGACACACATTACAGTAGCGGATGTGAACTTAATTTCATTTAGAAAAAAATCACAGGTAATCTGACCAGGGTGCCCTTAAGAATTGATTAAACAAAGAAACTTGTTTAGAAAGAAAAACCCACAAAAAAATACCAATTTGACACACATTGATATTTCGCTGCGTCGCAGTAATGAGACTTTGATCACTTGAAACTTGTCACTAAATATTAACTTAAAATAATTCAGATGCATTTTTATGAGTTATCACTGCTTTTGTATCCAAAAAAGGCTGGATTTGAGTACTTCAATGTTTCATGAGAATAACCTTAATGATAAATCACGCACTGTGCACATTTTGCAGAAGCACCAAACTGCATATTATACATTCTGACACATTCAATAAAAGCTGCATTTCTACTGCGATTCAAATTCAAGTTTCAATTATTTGAGCTCTAATTAAGAAGCTCAGTACAACTAGCTTCATAACATCATTATGCTATGCATCTACTAAATACTGCACTGATAAGATCCAAATACTCCTAAGTGTGGTGTGCAGAGCTATGTACACAGTTATTTATGTCAAGTACTTTTAAGTATGAGAACAAATGAAGCATCAGGGCACTTGTGGCAAGCATAAACTCCTGTCTGGACTTTGGCACAAGGAAGCACAGTAAAAAAAAAACATACAGAAAAGGATAAAATATCAAAATAATTTCACATAAACATACCGTCAGTGCTCTGTGGAATCAGGTCAAGGATAAAGTAAAAAACAAAAATGAGGTGCAAATTTTAGCAAAGACCTTCAGAATAAGTGCTCATCGCTACATGGAACCTGGCAGGTCAAGAGAAAGAGAGAAAGGAATGAAGGTCCGCAATTACGGCCGCCTGCTTCCTAGCCACAGTGCTCAGCAACCTCTGAGGGAGGGACGGACTGCCCAGATCCACCTGAGGGGGGAGACAGACAGACACACACACACACACACACACACATATATATATATGTGCACTTTCTGACAAATGGAAGTACAATATATTAGTACAATTACAAGGTTTTACACAAAAATTACTCTGGTTATGTCTGGGTTATTCTTCTACCTCCTCTGAGAATTTAGTGCAGAATTTACAGAACTTTTGTCATCAAAATTTTTATTCATTTCATTTTCCAACTTTGATGATGCACATAGGTAAGGATAATGTATACTGTGTTTAGTTTTGACAATATTTATGAACGTTTATGAACGTCAGTTCTTTGATTTAAATAATAGGTACAATGTTTCAAATGCTGTTCATGCAGCTTTGCCTAATGATTCCCAAACACAGGGATCTACCTCTGTTCTAACCAGAAGCTTTAACAAAAGCAAACTCTCTAGTAATAAACTCTCTAGTCCAAGATCTGATTCTATTTCAGGGTTGCTGTGTGTTCACTGCTTTACATTCTGCTATTTTGCTGACACAGCGGCCCAAAAAACACCAAATCAGCAAAATTACTGTCTGCTAAAGACAGAAATTCAGCTGATAAGGGAGTTATGGAGGATAAGTATAGAAATGTACCTGTAGTAGGTAGATAACAGTGACCACCTCTCGACCCTGATGCTGGCTAGGCTGAAGGATCCAGGCACTGGGAAGCATCTCTCCTCGTACAGTGTCCACACTGGGGCGAGGTAGAGACTCTTCAAACACAGACTGCATAGCTAACACCCACATATCATCCTGAAGGGGGTGAGAGAGACGGGGAGCTCAGCACCAAGCGAGGAAATTTTTCCTCTTCATACATGCTAATAACAGTTCCTGCAGCAGACGTTTCTGATAATATTCTATCTACAAACATAAACATCTTAATGTAATATAATTAACACTGTAATCCTCAAAGCATGATTCTGATTATTTCATAGACAGCAGAGCAGCTGAAGGAAGAAACCCACCTGTTTGGACTCGGTGCTTAGGCAACAGAAATCTCGCGGCTGTTTCAGTTTACAGTTGGACGGATCCATTAAAAGGTAGACTAATGAAAGCAACAGAGGCATAAGTTACAAACAATGAACGTACAGTTTTCTTCATGCTCCTCACCATAAAGACACTGATGTTTTTTCACCTAATTGTGTGCTGTCGCCTAGTGGTCGAGTCCAGGCAGACTTCAGGGACTCATTGTAGAGATGAGTCTTGGAGTAATCTCGGATCAAACACCACACACTGGATATAGGTCTGTTCAGCTCAATGGCTCCCAGAAAACCATGAGCTGTGGGTCTAGAGCAGGGCCTGTGGAAAGTATGGACTCCTCGTTCGATGCCCTGATGCCTGGACAAATAGGAAAACACCACAGTTTATGTCAGAGATGTTCACTTCTGGGTGGTATTTAAGTATACTATCATGATATCACTCAAGTAATCTTGGATTCTGGTAGCATGGTATTGATAAAATACATTCAAAATCTTTTTTTATTTTGTTCATTAATTACTTTTTTAACACTAGTAACACTAACAACAAACTACAATGTAAAGTACTGTGTAAAATGGTTTTCTGGCTGCATTGTTATGCTGTGGGTTGAATTAAAGTGGAGAACTGTACATAAAAAATGAATGATCCTGAAGCTGTAACATTGTTTGTGTTGGATTTGTATGTTTTCTACAGATGTACAGTAAATAAAGATTCAAAAATTAGAACATGGTTTCATGTGGTTGTGGTAGATAGGCTACCAGTGTGGACAAGCGTCAGTTAACCATTGCAGAGAGGAAAAAACAGGAGTTTCCTAAACTGAATTAAAAAAAATTACAACATCGCAATAGACCAGGATATTTTTTGCAGGGCAGAAATGTGACAGTGTGTAGCATATAAATAATTTGAAGTATCATAATATGTCTTGCAGTACTGTATCACTTCTAAAAACACTGTATTGTGGCTCATTTTGTACTGTGTTTAAACCAGGAGTGCTAGATAGCAGTGTTGTACTCTATTTAGCTCTGACTATTCTGATTGCAGAAAAAGTAAACTTTTATTTTACTCAGATTTCATGTATACGGTTGTTTGTTTCTCATATTGTGATACATGTCGCCAGATTGTTTTCAATACACAGTTCTAACAGAATGCCCGTTCTATGTATTGGAATTTCATTAACATATGTATTGTTTAAGCATTTGGGTTTGCAAACAGTAGCTCCAAACCAACACCCCAATCCAGCTAGTTGGTGTAATGTGCTTCCTGATGCTGTCTGGAGTCCAGACCTGAATATTTACTAGATCACTTAGACGAGAAGCTATAAATGGTATGACGTGTAAGAATGAACAATGTAGATATAAAAAAATATCCAGCAGGTGTCTGTGAAAAACTGAAAGCCTGGGATGTCTGGAAGTTTTTGTGAAAAAAAAAATGAGGATGTAATCAATACTTGTCAAAAAATGACAATTGTGTTGCACAACCTTATCATGAAGTCACTCAGAATGTGTCATCTTCAATGATAAGTCCTGCTTTTGTCTTAGTCGAGATGACCAATGTGGAGGCACGGTGGTCTGTGCCAAGACCAATGGTTTGTAGTCATGCATCACACATCCAGAAGGTGTGTCATGGTGTATGGAGCAATTTTCTTTGATGCCATTGGTCTTTATTACAGGCAAGTTACATTAATGAGGTCCTTACCTTTCCTGAACACACACTCAGGTGCTCTGTTCCAACAGGACAAAGTATATCTGTATCCTGCTGCAGTCTTCAGAACTTTCCTTGAAAGACACAGAAACTATACCATGGGCAGCTACATTACCAGACCAACCCCTGCTGAAAATGTGGTGGATGCTACACACCACTACTGCAAAATCCGTTGGATGTGAGTGAGAATATTCAAGCTGCACGATGGATTATCACAGGACACCATTAGGAACATCTACAACTCCATTCTTAGGTGCCTGGCATTTTGAGATGCCACACAGAGAGACACTACTTCTGTATGTGTAGCTCAATAAATTTCCCATCTCAGTTTATATTGCAATAATGTATCGTTCCTGGTAACCTTTATCTTCCTTCTGAATAGCACTGCAATCTAAAACTTCCTTCAAGGCACAATTATTTGTGCAACTACTTTTGCATATATAAATATGGCCAAAAAAATTATCAAATATATACAAACGTACAGTGTTTTCCTGCATTGCTTAATTGTGTGGTTTGCAGGCTGGTATAAGTTATTTACTTCCACTGTGCCTTTTTAAAAATGTCATAACTGTACATGGCTATTGAAACATTTATCATTGGGTTTTTATATCACAGTATTTCATAAAATCCAGTCAATCTTTTTTTTTTTATATATATTTTGCAAAACACCAACCTCCAGCCAGCTGCAGCCTTCCCTGCTAGCAGGTTTTTCAAGTCTCCACCGGAAGCTAAATAAACCTGAGAAAAAGCAACATAAATGACTACGCACTTCATTTCACACAAATAATATTCAACATACTCAAAAACTCACAGTAGCCACACTGACTTTACCTCAGATATAGAACTGGAGAGAGTGCATTCTGCAATGTCCTGGTAGGATGTAGAGAGATGCGAGGGAGAGCTGAACGAAAAGGTGCGCTGCCGTGCAGGGGGAGATGATGGAGAGGAGGTGGACTGAAGCTCATATCTAGAAGAGCTGGTTTCCTGGCGAACATCTGAAGAGAATTTCTGTTTAGATCAAATTTAAAAATGCACCAATAGTGCTTCAAAGGTCAGTACTCACCTTGAGCAGACAGCCACACACGTGGAGCCTTTAAACTCTGTGGGGGGATTATGGGAGGTTGTGTCCTGACTCTTAACCTGACATCTGAGGCTCCAGTGATCTGAGAAGAAAGTATTATTATATAATACAATATTAAAGGGTCTATATTACACATGCTTATTTGCTTTTTTACCAATGCACTTTAAATTGCTTATGACTACTTAACATCAGTAGTCTGGTGTCAGCTAAGTATTTGGCTTTTCCAAACCACAAAAATTACACTTAATTTGCCCTACAGTATATTCATTAGAACGTTTTACTTTCTTATGTAGACAGTTGTAAGGTAGCATTTTATTTCACATTATTCAATTAAATAATGCCAGAAAGTAAGTTTAAGAGTTCTAAAAAAAATCAATAAACAAAATCTAGAAGTGACAGTGAGGGACAAAACATGGAAAATGGTTAACTGTAATTAATTAGGAAACTAATATTACTAATGGAGAGCCCAATCTCTCTAATCTTGCTAAAAGACATTAATGCTAGGAATTCAAATATTTAACTGATCATTTAAGAGTTTCACCTTCTGCAGTCTTACAAATTAGGACCAGTGTGAGGTGTTCATAAATTTCAGAAAATATTTCAATAATGTTACATTTAAAAATATGATTTATTTGTAGGATTGTTCACAATGTATTAAACAATCTAGTCTGCAGTAACACTAAAGTGAACTAGAGTGAATCTGATACATGACAGCATGAAAATGTGCTCATTTCATTTTTGACAGGTGATCTTAGTGCTGATGTGCTGTGCTGAGGTTTTTTGCCACACCTGTATTGATGGCGAGGTACCATCTTTCAGTAATGCAGCATTGCTGCTGTTGTAGCCAGAAGTTGGTCCAGAGGACAAGCTGAGATTGGAACCAGTGCACAAGGTGCTGCTGCTGCAACGTGTACGAAGCCTCAGGTCATCCTATATGAGCAATTAGGAATACAGCTGAGCAAAATATAATGTCCATGTACAAACATATCCAAAGTAATTTGCACCTTTTAAAACAGCACCTTTTAAAAACAATTAATCAGTATTCAACATGTTCAAGGATGACCAAAGACTGACAACATGAACTGCTCCAAAGGGAGCTATGTTGTGTGCGATGCATTTTTGCCACTCACCTTTACAGCCTGTGCAAGAGCCTGTTGCTGTAATCTTCTTTTCTCCTGCTCTGTCCTCTCACGAAGGCGCTCTCGTGCCCGGGCGATCTCTGTCCGTGCCTCCTCTCGCGCTCGACTATAGTCTCGCAGCAACAGTTCAATATCAGAGGGACATTGAGCCCCTCTTTTTGTTGGATCTGGGATTCTGGAAAGGAACATTTGGATTGATTATTTAGATTACTTATAGTTTATACATCAATCAAATTATCTATCATCAAAGTATTTTGAATATCAATGATTTATATAAAGTTATAAAACAACAAATACAAATATTTACAAGCCAAACAGCATGAAATGATGAATAAATCATACCTTTTCTTGTGTAGTACGTTATATAAATTTACATGCTTGTAAAATAGAACTAATCTATTAATATAAATGACCCCAAACCAGTATATGAACACACACAAATGTGTGCTCTGTAGAGCTCAGAGGAAAGGGTAGGGACTGCGAGATGTTTACCTGCTCATCTGTACTACTTCTTGACGGAGCTGTTGCAGATACTCCATTTGTCGGCTTGGCAGTTCTGAGCATCTCTGAGACTTTTCTGTCTCATGATTAGATGACTTTGGGTGCTTGCTGGGGCTGAGGCTTCGAGCACGGCGGAAATGTTGAAGCTGAGTTTGTCTTTCTTTATTCATGCTATCAATACTACTCCTGTGCCTGAGAAAAGCCGACAAATATCAGATTTACCATTAGCTGTAGAAATCACAATACCACTTCTGTTACAGAAAGCTAAATAAAAGTGTAACATTTACAATGATATATCATTCAACCACATTACTACAGATAACCAGCTGAAACACTCAAAAAACCCTTTTTATTAACTAACAATGTAATATATAATAATGAAAATGTAGATGGTCTTCTGATTCATAATGTGTCCAATAGTGTTCAGAAGCATCTATAGTTTCTTATGGAGCAATGCCTCTCATAAAATATTTCTTAAAGGGTCAAATACATTTCAAGTGTTTCGTAAGACACTTTGTACTAAATAGACAGAAGAAACAATTTAAACTCTCCCAACAGACATTATTTTCAATGATTTTAAGACACTGTTTTTTGTTAAATGGCACAGTTAGCCACTGGAAATGAGAACAGAATTAGAATATAGTGAATTACTCAGACATACATGTTTGTTGTCTAAAACAGTTTTACTTTTCCAGTGTTTGGAATGGACAATATAGCTCAGTGATAGCTCAGGGCTATATGAATATTTGTTATTCATGAATATATTGTGCCATAATTGTTTATGCCATTATTTTTGCCATATTAGTAAAAATCACAATACAGTCAAGCATTACATTGTTAGGCAATTTATTACATAAAGAGTCTTCTTGTATTTTTGACAATGTGCTCAATTGAAATGTATTTATGCTTTATTACTAGGAAATTATTACAAAATTAATTAATTATTAGTAAGTTTTAATCTGATATGGTCTGTTATGAACTTTTTATTGATTTCTTTCATAAAACACACACCTGTCATAGAGCTGCTGTTTGGTGGAGATGGCAGGCTCCTGTCTGGGGTTTGACTGCAGCATCTTTAGCAGAGTGTCTGTCTCCCCCAGACCATAGTGTATCTTGGCCTCTGTGAGCTCGATGCTCAGCTGTTGAGGACTCAGGTCCAAACACACAGAGGCCATCACTTGCTCCCGTTCCTTACGCAGTCTCTCAATTTCCCTCGTCCTTCTATCAGGTTCTAGTTTAGGCCTAGACTCTGTGTGTGGGGGTTGGTAATTTTCTGGGGATTTGTTCATGGCTGAACTGCAATCATTACTAAGCACTGGTGACTGCTGATTGATGCCTGACCAGTTGGTAAACTTGTTGTGTATTGGCAGGGCTTCAGGAATCCACTGGTCCTCTTTGAGAAGACTGGTTTCAGTGAGTGGGCTGATGCTGACCAATATGTCTGTATTGCATTCACTCGGAGACAGGGACACCACATCTTCTTCTTGGTACTGGAGATTGCTTTTGCTCAAATCACCCCAGTACTTCAGTGAATCTTCAGAAAGTCTGCGGTTATGTTGTAGTACACTGCTCTCATAGCTTCGACGGATGGGTGTTGAGGACTGCAATATTTGTGGACTCCTGTCCTCCCGCTGCCTATGTTTAACTGAAGATGAATGATTTGGAGATGGGGGACTACGCAAAAAAATGGACCGAGTTGCTTCTCGAGTGGGGACTTCATGAAAGAATTTCTTGCTTTCGGTTTGAGGGCATCTTCCAGATAAGGTTGTACTCTCTGTGGAGAATACAAAAGTTTCAACTCCATTTGTGCAATCAAGATCACTGAAGTTTTCACGAGAAACAGATAGACCTGATCTGTTTTCACAAGCCGTTTCATTCTGATGTATGCAACTGCTTTGAAGCTGTCCTTTAGTTGACAGACGTTCTTTGCTTTCAACAGGATTTTTGAAGGTTCTTGAGACTTGTTTTTCACTTCTATTTTGCATTTTAGTTGTCCTGTGATTTGATAAGCAAACAGTAGACGTCGTCTTCCCTTTCTGAGAGCAATTTGACACCTCCACAGTGAGAATAGGTGAAGAGGCGCGGTCCATAAAGAGTACCCGCTTATCTGGGCAAATCTTTGGCTTGGGTTTCATTTGATGTGCCTGATTCTTCCTTGCCAACATATCAGAAGGGCACTTACTGTGAGCACAACCTCCAAAGCAGCTGGAATGCAGCTTACTACACGTATGATCCACAGTGTCAACAGTTAAAGCCTTTGGGTTGGGATAGATGTGATCTGGTGCCACTGTCTCTAAGGACAACAACTTTGAAGCTGAAACTTCTAACTTTTCACCCAGTTTCTCAGATGTGGACAAACCTTCAGGACGCAAATCAGGCATACTTCTAATAGTTTCAAAGCTCTGTCTATTTTCGTATTCATCTCTGAAACACTTGATGCCATCTTGCTTTGAATTGCTGCAAACATCTGAGCCAATCACTTTGACAATTACATTGACCTCATGAGCTTTGCTTTTCAGTGTTGATGGGCTTTTGGGGAGCACTTTGCTCTGCTTCATTAGCACTGAAGCGTCAGTCTGGATACCAATATCTACAGCAGTTTGAGTGGAGCCATCTTGCTTACAATGATTGTCAGAGTAAATCTTTGAACTTTTCCTGCAATTCTTTTGTGGATCCTCACATTTCAGACCCCTGTCCCCAGTTCTCATACACTGAATGTTCCCCAGAAGGTCAGATGTGTTGACAATCAGCTCCGAGAGATGCGCTGACATATTCTGCAGACTCGTCCAGGTGGTTGACGTTCCATGTGCCTGTTTGGAAACAGGAACCTGAGTGCTGCTTCTTCTGTGTCTATTCTTCCTCAGCTCCTCATTATTCAAGACGGTCTGTGTCTCTTGGTCACACTTTCTTGAATCCTGATTCTTGCTTTCTGGTGTTTCTTGTTCAGAAGAGTAAACCAATACTATTTCATCAACTTGGCCGGAGCTGTGGCCTAAGTCGGAAGTATTATTGAAAGAGTCACAGCTTGAAGCTGCTACGGTTTTATCACTAGAGACAAAGGAGGTATGGCACACTTCCTTCAGCTGGGCGCCTGTGGAAATATGCTCTTTGGAATCTTCAACACTGCTTAATGTGCTAGAAAGACCCTTTTGGACTGCATAAGTGCTCAGATGCGAATTAAAAGGAGAATTCTGGATATTCAGCCCATTGTCCACACTGCAACATCTGGTGATGTGCTTCTCACCATTGTCCAGCTGAGAAAGCTGGCTGGATATGTTGGCAGCACTTCCAAATATCTGATTTTTGGGCACGACTTTCAGTAGGTCATCACTTTTTCTTGCATGAATAAATGGGTTGATGTCACTTGAGGCAAAATGCAGGGTAGGTTCTTTATTTCGTAGAGAACCATTCTCAAGTAGGTTTGGTCTTTCAGGCTTAATTTCAGGTGAAATATATTTATAACTGTTCCTGGTAACATGAAGTATTTCTTCATCCTTTAACAAACCATCTCGAGTTGGAAATACTTCAGATGTAAGAGGAGATTGTCTCTGTCTGAGATCACTCTCTATTTCTGCTCCACCAGTAGTGCTACCTGTGGTAGCTTCTGCACCAGTGTCAGCTCCCAAACTGTCATTTTCTCCTGATTTTGAACCCACTGGTCTTGGACTAATTACTGAAGGTAAGGATGTATGTAGATCCTTGCGCGAGAGAGTCCCTGCTCTAATTTGAGCAACTACATTCAGCCTTCCACAAGCAGTAGAAGGTTTGGCTCGAGTGGCTGTGCTACACTGATGGGCTCTGGCAATCTCTTCAAAAGATGAATCAGGTGTCGAGTCTGTAGATGAACTTGGAGGGGCTGTAAAATGGGCTCTTCTGTACTTCTTTGGCTTTGCTCTCTGCCGTTCATCATTATTACTAAAAAAACTCAATCTTCCACTAACTGGTTTTGTATGATCTTCCCCTCCAGAAGCCTTTTCAGTGAATTCATTTTTGTGTCTATGTTCCTTTGGGTGTGTATTTAATGGCCTACTGTTCTTAGAAGTTGCTGTTGATATTGGGTCAGGTTTAATTATTTCTTTAACATCTGTCTGGTTTTCTTCTTTGGCCAAAACTGCGGAGTGAACATGGACGGATGACTCTCGAAATTGCAGGTGATTTGCACATTTCAGTATCTCTTCACCTTGAATGTTCTTGGACTCTTCATGAATCTTGGTTCTATATTTGTTGTCATCGGCAGAGACTGACTGATTTGGTTGAGTGTTACAAATAGTCCCATTTACAATGTCGCATGTTTGAGAATGACTCAAATGTGAAGCAGAAGTTGTCAGTAAAGCCTTGGCTTGATGGCTTGCTTCAGAAATAGTGGTCTGTGGAGCTGGTTCCCCAGGACATGTGAGATCCACAGGTTTGCTTTCTCCATCATCTCTTTTAAGAATGTTGCTAGACGTGTTTGAGTTCTGCTCAACAAAAGGTTGATCTTGGATGTTTACAACATGGTGTTTTGGAACTCTGTCAAAGGGATCACATTTCTGATGCTTGTTTAATGGTCCAGAATCAGTGGCCTGCCAAAGATATGAAGTAACAGAGAATTCATTCTTATTATTAAACTGAATCTTTGACTCAGTACTGACTTCTATGTCCTTCTGAAAATCAGCAGGCCCATCTCCTTTGATGACCATCACAGATTTACTGGAATCCATCTCCTTTTCTGAAACAATGTGGTCCTTCACGTGGCTTATGATCTGAAGACCACCACTTTGAGGGAAATGTGAGATCTCTGAAAAGTTGCTTGCAGCATGAGGAAGTTCTAACCTCGTTGGTGTGCATGATGTTAGGCCAACTGCACAGTCTTTAGTCCTTATATACATACTTGTAGGAGCAGAATTCTGACAAGCTTCGTTGATGGTTGTAGAATCTGATTTCCTCAGCACACACTTATCAACCTCTTCAGCTTTTCTAATGGTAATATGATTGGGATTTTCAGGGTGTGAACTAAATCTGGGATCCTTTACATGAGCAGACATTGCTGTCAAATGGGTCAGTGTGACTACTGTTCCATTCTGATATCCAGTATTTAAGGAATCAAGATGGTCATCAGTATAATCCTCCACTGACTGACACAAGCCATTACTAATGAACTCACTTTCTGTTTGATGTAAAAAAGTGTCTTTGGTTGTGGAAGAACATTTGCCAAAACATTCCCCTTGGAGACAGTAACTTGCCCTGTTCACTGTGGTGTTGCTATTAACAGGGGGCTCTGGTTGTGTCACACATGGATCTATTTGTGAACTTTTCAACTGGATTGCTGGGGATGTTGTTCTGCATGCCTCAGGTTCTCCATTAACTTCTTCAACCCCATCTACATTGAAAGACATGTTCAAATGTTCTTTCACCACTTCTGAGATCTTCTCATTTACTGCAACCTTTTGAAAAGTTCCATCATCAAGCTTTTGTTTGATAAAGACTTTAGCACAGGTTGCATTACATTTCATCTCCTTCATAATGATTGTGTCATTTTCCTGCACAAGATGGCTGGATGATTTCTGGTTCTGTTCAGGGACTATAAATCTAGGTCTGTCATCAGATGTATAGCTGAGAGAATTTTTTCTGTTGTGGTTCCTGATGTCTCCATCCACTGACAGCAATTTAGAATTTTCTTCAAAGTTCTCCTGTTTGCAGCCATTTGAGAAATTGCCAAATGACTCTTTATCTAGTGACACTTTACTTGTTGGGTCTCTGGTGTTAGTAGTGCAGTTAAGTACCTGTGTCTCGTTATCTCCTATAACAGCAGAATGACTTGGAGCAATGGTTTCCACACAGCATCTTTTAGGATTTTTGAAATTGTCTAATAACACATCATGAGAATCACTGCTCCTTTTTCCTGACTTTGTAAATTGTGAGTTAAGAGGTTCATGCTTTTGCTGGACACACTGTTTTGATGGACCTGCTTCACTGGGAATCTGGGTCTTTCTAGTGCAATCTTTGGTATGTATGGTATCATAGCTCTGTGTACACGTTTCTGTGAGGGACAAATCAGTCACTGCTTGATACTGCAGGGTTTTTCTGTCATTCACAGCCTCTTCTACATGGCCAACAAAATTCCCAAGTCTGCTTTGAGAGTCATTTGCAAATCTGGTTTCCAAACTCTGTACTACTGAGTGATGGAGGTCCTCAGTTGAAGATATGAAGAACTGGTGCTTAGAATTGTTTGAAACAGTTGAAGTTTGAAAAGTACTATCAGAATGGAGAATTTCTAATGATGCTTGATGTCCATCATGTGTTGAGATGCTAAACGGGCCACTGGCAATTTGAGAGGCACAGAAACGTTCTGCACATTGTGATACTTTGTTTGACTGTTCAAAGTACTCTTTTGTTGAATTCCTGTCCTTTAAGCAACTCTCACCACATGGAGGAGTATGTTCTTCATCAATGACAGATTTATTTGCTGTAGTGCTCTGAATGTCCTTATCAGTCAATTTTTCAAGGGAGCATCTTGAAAAACATGGAAATTTGCCTCCATCTTCATCTTCGGAATTAGCAGCGGCCTCTGGAACATCAACACACTTATTGTCCAATGGCAATGCTTCTGGTGGTCCTTTAATATTAGTGTCTAATGTGTATATTTCATGAACATCTGTAAAGGCACTTGGACATAGAGTGTTCTCAATGGTCTCAGTGATGCAAGGCTCTCCTGTAGAGTACAGTCCAGTGCTCTCATACAATAGGGTGTGCTCATGGGTAGAACAAAGTGTAGAGTCTGTATCACTGCAAAATTTAGCCAGGTTTGTTTCCATTTCTGAAGATACGTGACTTTGTTCCTCAAGTGTGCCACCTTGACTGTCTGTAGAATCATAGTGAGATGATTTCTGGCCTTCAGACTCAGTCATTGTACCACACAGGCTAGATGGGCTTTGGCTGCTTCTTCTCTCAGGTGGCTTCTGTAGTGCCTGTTTCAACAAGCCCTCTGACACTCTGAGGCTTCGTGGACTATCAGCTGCATCAGTGCTTGACCACGCATCGGTAAGGGCAAGTAAATTATCTGGCTCTCTGACACTGGTGTTACTTGGATGTCTGGATTCAAACACAAGCTCTGAGCTGTTTGAAGAATCTTTTGGTACTCGAGACTCATTTAGTTTTCCAGGCTTAGGACTACTATATAGGCTCCAAAAAACCTCTGCAGGCATTTCTTTGGATCGGTCCATTTTTACTGTAGTGGTGACTGACTGAGAACTGAATGAAGGCTGGAAACTATGACTCAGAGACAGACTGGGCTTAAGTGCTGGCCTAGCAGTAATTTGTTTACGACTACTCTCCATGACAAGCGAATCCTTAGACATCTGACTGTCCTCACTTTCTGCCTCGCTTGGCTCACACTCCTCCTGCTGAAGCTGCTCTGCCAAAGCTGTGGCATAAGCTGAGGAGAGCGAGTCCATTGAGAAAAGGCTGTCACAATCTGAAGAGCCATCAGTTTCTTCCTCACCTTCATTTTCTACACAGCCAGTCAGCCCTTGCTGTATACTAACCCATTTTCTGGTTTTATTTGTCAGGGCCTCAGCACTATGCCAGCGTCTCTGCTTCTTGTCTTTTACTGAAGTAAGGTGTTCCAAACCCTCACAGGACACAGTTGCTTTAATAGGGCACTTCGGCTGCTTTGACTCTTTGTCCATGACTTTATCTTTAACTCTGTCCCCAGCAAACTGAGTTTTAACTCTGTTAACAGCCTTTGTGCCCCTGCCCCCTCGCAATGCTAATGGAGGCTTACGAAACACCCTCGATAAGGCTGTCTTTATTCCAGAGCCTACAGATCTGGAAAGAGCTTTGCGGATTGACTCCAGACCCTTACTTCCTCCATTTTTGCCTCCTTTGGATGAGCCTTTTTGTGTACTTGACTGTTTTATTATTGGTAGGACCTTTTTGGTGTCCAATGGAGACTGTGAGGATATATGATGATTTGTTTGATTCTCGACTGATGATTCAGGTTTAAATGGAAGAGATTTTCTCTCGGTTATTCCACCAGAAGGTTCATCCCTACTTGAGGTCTCCTGACTATACCTTGAGGGCATAGTGTTGGAGCGGGATCTAGTCTTTTGATCGGGCAAATATTCATCAGATACCCATTTCCTGGGGCAAGTAAACCCAGAGAGAGATAATGTAGACTCTGATGATCTGTTCTTCCTAAGAAACTGGCTGTAAGATCAAAATGAATAAAAAAACAAGGGCAGACTTCAGTTAATTACACAACTCATCTATACACAGGCTTTATCTTGTTGAAAAAAAAAAAAGACCTTGCTTACCTGAAAATGGGCGTGTGCTGAGGGTAAAGTCGAGACAAAAGTTCGGCAGAAAACGAATGCCTCCTTGAGACAGTGGGCCGTCCTCTGCACTTTGAGGGTGACCCTAACTCAGGGGATGAAGATCCTTCCACTCCAAGAGGAAAGGTGTTCTCTAGTCTCTGAAGTTCTCGCTTTGCTTCCAGCAAGTGTCTCTTACGAGCAATTCTCTCCAGCTGGTAGTGCAGCCTTTTGCGTCGAACGCGGTTCTCGGCTCTTCGAAGTGCATGGTGTTTCAAGAGCTCCTCTTGCACTACCTGTTTCCTAACGCCCACAATTAGAGATAGTCTCACTGTTTCTGCATCACCCTTGTCCAAAGGTTTCTGATTAGCATCAGGGAGTACAGGCAGAGGATGGAGATCAGTCTGCACTGCTGACTCTAGTGTTCCCTTCTCCCTGATGGAAGAAAGACGCTGCTTCTCTTGCAAGATCCACTGCTCAACTGTAAGAAGAGGGATTTTCTTTTTACAATTTGCATGAAAATAATACAACAGTTCATTGGAATCATTTGACAGGTGGACAGATAGCAAGCGTATAATCAGTTTGCTGGCTTGATAAGGTCAGCAACCCATGGACAGTGAAGGTGTCACAGATGACATGATGATTAATGAAGTAATGATGTAGCAGTGATCACACAATAAAAATGGCATAATTCACACAATAAAAATGCTTTGTATAAACCAGACACACCATGTTTCTATGGTCAACTCTGGCTAACTTTAAAAAAGGAGCAAATATTTGTTATTGCAATATTATACCTTGCAATTAGTGTACATAAAATGAGAGTACTCACTCTCTGAGCGCTGCTGTCGGAGATGGGCTTGTTCTCTTTCCAGCTCTTTCTCAGCTCGTCTCTGTTCTACCTGGATCTCCTCCCGCAGACACTCCACGTAACGCTGCTGTTCTTCTAGCCGTTGTCTTGGAGCAGACCCCTCTCTGAGTTCCTGACCACCAGTTCCCACCGTCCTAAACAACAGTAAAAACATAATACACAGAGGTATACAGAGATCCCTAACAATAATAAAACCAGCACAAGAAATTATGCTGGCTGACTTACTGCCTCAGTAAATGAGGCTTTTCTACACTGAGCATCCTTATGTTACTAAGAAACCAAAAGCAAATCTTATGAAAACAAGATATTTCTCTAGAGAGCTCATTATTAGAACACTTCCAGTTACTGGCACCACCAACTCAGATCATGTCATAAAATATATTACAACTGTGCTAGTTTTGCTGATTCAGAATCTTATGTAATATTGAATTTACTATAGATTCTATAGATTATAAATTTACACAAGAGTTTATACATTTACCTCAGGAAAGGGGTGAAGGAGTTAAGCTCACTGGGGCCACAAAGCAGACCCGCTTCACTAGTCTGTAAAAACAAGAGGGCATTTTCATCATCTATGTATAAGATTCGGATTGTAAAGTTTTCATCAAAGAAAAACAAAAAAAACAAAAAAACAATTTGTCATTACCACCAGCAGATGGCAGTATATATATATATATATATATATATATATATATATATATATATATATATATATATATAATATATATATATACACACACACACACACAACACACACACACACACACACACACACACACACACACACACACACTTCATTCAAAGGATGCCCATCGGGTGTGAATTTAGAATAATATAAATATATTTAGGTTTTAATTCATTTTCAAAATATGTAAGTGTATTTAATCTTTTAAAATTAAAAAAAAAACAACCATAATTTCACTGAGACATACTGAAGTTGATGTATTTGGTGGGTCAGATGACTTCAATTTCAGCTGCATTCTTCTATTAGCCAACAGAGAGGCAAACGCAGAAGCATGTTTTTATTTTTATCTTTGCCTGTGGTGCTATCCCAAATTCCCCCAAATATAGCCATTTCAGAACTTGGCTGTAAATCCAAATGAAATACTTCATTTTAAATATTGACTATAGAGGACCAGAAACATCCCAACTTAAAGGAAGACCAAAACATATGGGTCAAATCTGCTTTTACAACACAACTCTGAACACATTTTACATCTAAATTGGGGTTATATCTTGGAGAAGTTTACTTTACTGTAGTAATTCTGACTTTAAGTTGTATTAAGATGAGCATAAGAGCTTGTTCTCTTCAAGGAATTGGAACAGATGTCATCAGAAATACCAAGCTGTTCTTATCATATACAATGAAGCATTTTGTCTTCATTTTTATGTGTTTAGTTATATCAGCTCCATCTCTCAGTATAGTTAAAATGGAGATCAAATGTCCATTAGGTTTAAATATATATATATATATATATATATATATATATATATATATATATGAATGAGAGAGAGAGAGAGAGAGAGAGAGAGAGAGAGAGAGAGAGATAGAGAAAGAGAGAGAGAGAAAGAGAGAGAGAGAGAGAGAGAATACAGTACCCGTCTCCTTTCTCTCAGAACTGCTGCCTCTGCAGGGTGGTTGAACCGGAACTTGTGGATTCCTCCTAATGTAATCACTGCACCTTAAAAAGAAAAGGACCATAAAAGAATAAGATTATGTTTCACTGTTATGTTCACTCGCACATACTTAACACACTGTACAACTACAGAACAGAGAATATTTTATATGTATGTTTGTGTGCATTTTTAGTGTAATCTGCAAGAAACGGTTCTATTTACCTTGTGCAAGTCTACAGTGTTCAGTGACCACTCTGTCATTGACTACACAGACACTGTGTGGGAGGGGTCTGAGGTTCACTACTCCATTCTGATTCTCAATTTCACACATTGAACCCTCTGGCAGAACTGAGACAATACAGAGCCACAGATTAGCCTAAATTAAATATATATATTTTAGTACATTTTCCAACAATTACATTTACATTATTAATAAAATACCCTAGTGAAACAAATTAGTGAAACAAACCCTACATATATGGGGTTCCTCTTCATTCTGTTCATGAGGTCCAATTCTGGTGACTCCTTCCTGTGGCAGACAGAAGAGCAAGGGTTGGTGAGAACATCTGAGAGAATGCATGGCTGGCTGTGCCCAAAACAAAACCATGCTTCATAACTACCCTGACGATAATGTTACAGGCTTTGTTTATTTTCTTTGAGCTCCAGCCCAAATTGCACCTCAAAGGCATGCAGGGGGATTTGTTTACAGTTCCTGGGGTATTAAAAGTTTGCTTATGTAAGTACGAACACACCGTGTTCCATTCTCGATGGCACCAACTCATTCTCAATGGTATTAACGTTTAACACGTGTAAAAATGCTGGCAGAGCAGAGCCTGGGGCCAATTTTGTCTTGAGGCCTGGCTCTCACTGAGCTTGCAGAAGCCTGCCAACCCATCTCAAAGCCTCAGTAAAGCCAAGCAGTAAAGCCTGAGTAAAGCTGCCCCAGCTCTACACTGCTAAACATACACAGCATGAAAGAGGAAAGAGAGAGAAGAAAAACTCAAAGAGGGATTAACCAGCTGCACACAACTAAGAGCTGCTTTACCTGCCTGCGGCGAGTGCCTCAAAAGCTTTGCAGAGAGAGCAGGAAAGAGACAGAGAGTAGGAAAGCAGAGGAAATATAAGAAAAATGTAGTTATGATTGAGAAAGTAGATATCAAGAGAAGTATATGTGGATCACAGCAGCTGCATTTAGCTATATATTTCATATTTATCACTTAGAGTTCATTAGCGAAGACATACACTACTATGCAAAAGTCTTAGTCAGTTATAAACATCATGTAACTACAGGGGTTGGACAATGAAACTGAAACACCTGGTTTTAGACCACAATCATTTATTAGCATGGTGTACTAGCATCAATTCCTCTTGGGAATTATATTTTTTGGATACAACCCGGGTTAGCACCCGAACATCCCTTTCAGACAGCTGCCTCTTGCGTCCACAGTTAATCCTGTTGGATGTGGTTGGTCCTTCTTGGTGGTGTGCTGACATTACCCTGGATACCGTGGCTCTTGATACATCACAAAGACTCGCTGTCTTGGCCACAGATGTGCCAGCAAGACGTGCACCAACAATTTGTCCTCTTTTGAACTCTGGTATGTCACCCATAATGTTGTGTGCATTGCAGTATTTTGAGCAAAACTGTGTTCTTACCTGCTAATTCAACCTTCACACTCTGCTCTTACTGGTGCAATGTGCAATTAATGAAGATTGGCCACCAGGCCAATTTAGCCATGAAACCTCTCACACTACAGGTGTTTCAGTTTCATTGTCCAACCCCTGTATTTGTCTGAGCAGTAAACACACTATTTGCCATTTGTGTAGGACACAGACAGAATTTTGTGTCCACATTTAACACATCCGTGCAGTGAACACACATACGATGTAACCAAAATGGATCCCTATTGCCTCATTAGTATTGGTCAATATGGGATGATTTAGTTGGACCCATTAATTGGACCCTTCCTCATCACTAATGCACATCACTGCTCACGTAAATATATCAGTGTCTGAGCCATGTTGTAGCTCTATTTACAGACACAAACTGAATTCTGAATTAAAGTTGGTAAAGCTCTGTGCTGCTCATGGAATAATCGATTATTAATTATGCTGCTTACAAACATGATCCTCCCTGTAAAGAACTAACAATACATGGGAAAACATCTGAACTTCACAGCGTCCAGTGGCTAACTATCACTGGCTTAACTAGCAGCTATATTAGCAAATTTCATCAGCTCCGTTCGTTCCACTAGTTTCAGTTGTATTTAGGTACATATTCAGCTCATGTAGTGACCTATGATGTTTACTATAAATTCTGAGTGAACTGTGAGAGATTATATTGAACTCAAAATCACATTCAAATTCCAATTTACGGTTCAGACACTTGGAAAATGGCTGACGTACTCATTAGTGTTCATGTAAATAGGGACCCATTTCAGTCACAGCCAAGCACACTCATGTGCGGACACACACACACAACACAGTGATGTAGTCCACTGTTGTGAGCAGAGAGCAGTTTGGGGGTTAGGTGCCTTGCTCAAGGACACTTCAGTTGCAACCTGTTAGTTCAGGGACTTAAACCAGTGACCTTCCGGTCACAAGGAAGTCCTCTTGCGTCCAGGCCACAACTGTAGCATAGTTGGTACAACATTACCTTGTAACTGTAAACACTGTATTTTTCAAATGGAGAGCCCTGAAAATAAGCTTGATTTCTTCATTTAAAATTACAATATATTGTTTTTGTATTTTAATTTATTATAAATTTTGACTCTTTCTTTTGACTACTGACTATTATATTGTGACTCTTTGATCAGTACCCGGAGGTGGTAGATGGTGACTCCTGTGCTCAGCACATCAGGCTCCAGGGTGATGAGATGGGGCAGCAGAGAATGGATCTGAACTCCTGCTTTGTCCTGGTTAATGTCCACACTGTACTCCTCCAGCAGTGATTGCTTGTGCTGCCAACTCTCTGACCAGTCTTTAGTCAGCTGTTCCACCTAAAGCAAGACAAAGATAAAGACAGTCAGTCACTCTCTTAGCTGCTTCTTCCTGAATAGGGTCACAGTTAATCCAGAGTCCATATGGAATCATCGGGCGGCAAGGCATGAATGGACAGTGCCCCAGGAAAAAGTTAGGGTACCAAACATAAAATCATGATTTTTGTTTTGTAGCTTAAAGAGAGTAGTTTATATGAAGTTTACAGACCTTTAGTTCATTCTGTAGCACTATATCAGAAAAGCTGCTGTCTCTCTCATCACTCAGCGAAGGGCTTGGGTTCCTCTGCTGTGGACATAGCAAATATACAAGTCAGCAAAACCACCATCTGTACAAATGTTCCACCACCTGCTACACAGACAATTTATTACTTCACAGCCAGTCAAAAGAGAACAGAATTAATTCAAATGAAACTGGAAAAAACTGATTGAAGTACCTAACTGGGAATAATGTTCTCACACAAAAATCTCACGCTTAAATGTGCGCTAGAATGAAAAAAATACAGTAAAGGGTAGAGCGAGAGGTTGACAGGCCGGATCAGTGGAGCCAGTCTGTTGTGGTGAAGAGAGAGCTGAGCCAAAAGGCAAGGCTTTCAATTTACCATCAATCTATGTTCCAACCTCCACCTATGGCCACAAGATCCTGAGTACAAGTGGCTGAAATGAGCTTCCTACAAAGGGCGGCTGGACTCTTCCTTAGAGACAGAGGAGTTCAGTCATCTGGGAAGAGCTCGGAGTAGAGCTGCTGCTCCTCCATTTCAGGAGGACCCAGCTGAGGTGATTATAATATAATCTTTTATTAGTCCTGCAGTGGGGAAATTCCGGCATCTGGTTTGGATGCCTCCTGGACGCCTCCCTTATAAGGTGGTCTGGGCAGGTCAGACCAGGAGGAGGCCCGGGGAAGACCCAGGACATAATGGAGAGATTACATCTCTTGGTAGGCATAGGAATGCCCTGGAATCCTCACGGAAGTATTGGAAGAGGTGGCTGAGGAGAAGGAGGTCTGTGCTTCTTTGCTTAGTCTACTGCCACCACAACCTGGACCCCAGATGATGGATGGATCCAACTAATTTGTGCCTTCAGTTCTTGATTGGCTGAATGGGGTGTTAGAGTTTTTATGGAACTTACACCTGCAGGACGGTTGGTGACCCTGATCTAACCTCACATCAGAAGGGTAACTCAACTGCCACACACGTAAACTTAATTAAGACTATGTAATGTGCTACAAAAAAAAGCCTTTCTGTGCTAGCACATTAATAAAAAATATTAATATATAAAATGTTATGTAATTAAAGCTTTAGATGTACTTTTGAGAATCAGTAACAAAAACATCAAACATCATCAAAAATTCTAAATAAAAAAACAACACCACCTGATTACAGAATGAGCAGTGCATAGACTGGATCTACAAACCAAATGGACCTCATAAGCAAGAGGAAGTCCTGGCTAGGTAGTTAAGTAATAAAGTGAATGATGAATGTAATACCAATGAGAAGTTCAGAAGCATGCTCTTCAACCGATCAACCTCCTCACGAAGTTCTCTGATCAGCCTAACATTGGCATCCTGAGAGCAATCAAGGCATGTTTTGAGCATTTTGCGATTTTCCATTGACTGTATCAATGATCATAATGTAAGAATTGATGTACAGCTATACAGTCATATACAAAGCCACCTCATTGACTCTCGGCTTGTTGACAATGTTCCTGGCATGAGCTGCATAGCGGAGAGTGCTGAGAGTTTCATTGTAGCTGCTATAAGAAGGGGAAATTGCTGCAGGAGAAGAAAACAAAATAAAATCACCTACTGTATGTTCTTTATTTATTTATTTTTAATAAAAGCTAAATAATTCATCTCTAAGTATATATATGATTCCATAAAACCATTCAAATAAGGGAAATACCAAGACTCACTTGCAATCATGATGGTTTTCGAGTTGCCACCCAGGCTGTCTTTAAGCAGCCAGGTAAGCACTGAATCTCTGTAGGGGATGAAGCAGTGCCTGCGACCGCTGCTGGACAATGAGCTGGAGTGACTGCCCACAGTACTGCCCTCCCCCTCACTGACCATGCTGTTAATGCTCTGACTGCTGCTGCACATCTGAGAATTCTGGGCTGGAGGTGGACACAGGCAAGAGAGTGAGGGGTAGGTGGAAGAAGTAAAAAAAAAAAAAAAAAAAAAAAAAAAAGGAACTTGGTCATTGCATTTTCCATACCGAGGGCTGAGATAACAATTCCCAGAGTCACCAGAGACTTGTTGATGTTTGCTCCTTCTGTGATGCGGTCTCTGCAGTAGTGAGGGTCCGCTCTCTCACTGACCAACAAAACAAAAAACAAAAAACAAAAAAAAAAAACACCACCACAAACAATGAAGTATAACTGCTCTCTTCCCCTAGGGGGCAGTCTACACAGTCACAACTGAAACTTAAAGCATATGAGTTTTAACAGCAAATAATCAGGATGTGGATGTAACTTGTATCATGGGTTTAAAACCCATGGACTGAAAGACCTTCACATAGTGGATTCAAAGATCACTTACCTGCCCGCCAGGTCCACCAGGTTAATCTTGCTCACTATTTCAGATGGGAGATTATTCTCTAAAATAGCCTAAAATAGCATGGAAAAGAACAGCTGTTAGAAATGTAGGTTAATTTGATATTTTCTGTTACTGTATTCAACCTTTAACTAAAAATCAATTGTATACATGTATTATTAGTTGTTTACAGGCAGAATGTTTGGCATCTGAATTTTGATTCTTAAGTTCTGCAGGGGAGCCATGAGGTTAATGTAGAGTCAGGTCCCTTATTATCGGCTGGTCCAGATACTCGGCACATTGGGGTCTTGTTCAATTCCTCTTTCTCCTTTAGCCAATCGTTTTGAGGAAATTCCAAGGCATTCCCAGTTTACTCAAATTGATTGGCTAAGAAATTAGGAGACTATGTGTTACTCCAAAGTGGCCAAAATAGGGAAAATGGACCAGCCAGCAATGGGTATTAACAAATAATAGAAGCTGATGAGATTTGTTTGTGAAAACTCCACATCACATTAGAACAGATTCAAGTAAAAATAAACAGTTACAGTAATTTCTCAATTTAAATTAAAAAAAATTCACATGAGCTTGTTTGAAGAACAAAGCCTGGTTACAGATTACATCTTGGATGCCTGCAGCCAGTGCATGGGGTGTTCAACTGCAGCATCAGCACACCTGATTTAATACCATTAAGCAATTATTAACCAAACCAATATTTGATGGTACTGGATGATAATCATAAACAGTAATAGACTCCCTTTAGCAGAAGCTTGGTTAAATGAACACAGTGATGTACATAAAAAAAAACTTAAAAAGCTTTTATACTGTAGTTTTCTCAGGTGCCATAAATATTATGTCAAGTTGTGCGGATTGTAGTTTCTGACACTGACTTACTGTTTTGTATAATATTCCAATGTTTTTTCAACTTTCAACATAAGGAGGCCAAAAAGGTCTCATCATAGGAAAGGTAAGGCCACATCAGCTAGCTAACTAACTTAATCTCTTAATGAACTTAATGAATGAGGTGTGTGTAGACTGGATACCCAGTGTTATGTATATTTTTGTGCTTTTCCTGCTTTAAGTTAACAATAGGCTGTTGACAATGAGTTGATTAGTTGGATTAGGTGTGCTGGAAACAGGGAAAGCACTAAAAACTGCAAGGATAGTGGAACTCAAGGACCAGCATTGAGAAACAGCTTTACAGCATTGAGAGCTTTACAACAATGCGCTTGTGGTCTCTATAGTCCTCATCATTTCAGGCTTTTGTTGCATCTTGCCGGTGAATCATCAGGTGAAACACTTATTATGGTGGTCCTAGTTCTCTGTTATTTTATTCAACTTTTAATCTTCACTAACCAATCACACAGCAAATTGACTGCATCATGCTTTGACATTCCCAAATATGGTGCTCAAAATGGCAGTGAATATATAGTATGTCATGTGAAACTCGAAGATAGATAACAGTCTAATGTGAGGTCAGTCTAATGTGAGGTCAATGTAATTATTTAGGCAGTTATTGTAATTGGTGACTAAGTATCCACTAGTTGTTGTCACATGTCACAATGCCAATGTCACAAAGTAAAGAACAACTTTCAGATTCATATCATGTAAAAAAAAAAAAAAAAAAGGCTTTTGTCTGGCAGCAACAAAACACTGGACAGACAATACATACTGTATGTCCTAATGTACAACATTTAGTGGAAGTTGTGTACACCTGGTGACTGGCTGAACTAACACAGTAAGTAATTAAGAAAGACAGAACAGAAAGACAAATGACGAGCAGCCAGTACGTGTATGGTGAATATTGTACTGATGATAGGACGGACCATGCACTGGGTATGGCTAAATTTGGCTAAACAGGGTAATGGCAATTCCAACATGTGCTCAGCTACAGCCATTTAGTGGTTGTGTGATTCGGACCTGTGTGTACTGAATGCTGAAGATGGCGTGCGAGCGGCTGCTGGCGTCATGGACGTGCGTGGCTGCTGTGATGCGGTTTGCGATGCCTTCCTCCAGCAGATTCATCGCCTGCTTGTAGTCTGAGACCACATGCTGAGAGAGACCTACAACACAGCAATTATAAGGACACGTCCACCTCCCTGTTATACATCTCCTTCAGTCACAGATCATTTCCTGTTTCAGAAAGACAGTTACTCTACTACATCTTTACAAGAATAATGGACTTCTGGCTGGATTAAAAGTTCTTTAAAGCTGGAAGTTGGGACAAATTGTGTGTGTGTGTGTGTGTGTGTGTGCGTGAGTGTGTGCGTGAGAGAGAGAGAGAGAGAGAGAGAGAGAGAGAAGCTTGTGTATTCCACTGGGTTTTGTTCAGCGAAAGGAAGGTGAAGTCATTTCCTTTGCTGTTCTGGGGTTTCTCCTGATACACACAATGTCTGGATGTTGGACACTAGACAAAAAGAAAGGGGGTGGAGAAACGAAGGTGGTGCCAGAGCATTACGCTCAGAGTGGCACTGGTTTTAAAAAAAAAAATTCAGCTATGAACAAGGTACAAAGATGGACAAACAACCACAAAACTAAAAATACACAACCATTCATTAAAGGTGCTCAACATTTCTCTAATGCTGAAAGCCACACAGAGCAGATTAGGTTACACAGGATGAGGAAACAGGTCACTTACAGGTCATGGGCTTGGGTTTTCATGAGCAGTGGTTGCAGTAAGGGAATTATACTGAAAGCTGTTTGAATGGATATTCTCAGTGAACTCTTACCCTGCACATATGGGCCCTTCTCCGGGTGCTCCCTCACACGCAGTGGAACCGGCTTCTTCTGCTCCATCCCTCTCAACAGATCACGAACACGCTCATTATAGATTTCTAAAAAGCTGAAAAGATGAAGAAAAGAGAAAAATGCTGAGCTCCTTAGAAAACAGGCTCCAGGTACTGGTGCTTTAGATAAAAGAACCAGTTTGCATTCTATAAAGAAGTATGTTTGTTTCAGAGATGAATGTGAAGAACCTTTTCTAAGGACTAAAGAATCTTCAATCGTGGTTAAAGCTCTTTGCTGTTTAAAGGTTCTTCAAACTCACACATCTCTACAAACATGGTTCTTCAGTGGCACTGCTCAAAAGAACCACTTGACACTCCTATTGTTTAAGAATATAAGGCAGAGATGTTCACAACTCACAAAATACACACACACACTTTGTGGTAATTCAGAGTGTGCTGGCCTGGTACAAGTGGATTAGACTTTGTAAACTGTGTCCACTCACTGTCCACTCTGATAGATACGCCTACTTAGTTGCTACACCAAGATGTAAAGTCAGAGACGGAAGCTCATCTGCTTCTGTACAGTTTGTGTTAGTCATCTAGTCTTTTATTAGTGCCCACAGGATGCTGTTATAGTTTGCTACAACCACAGCCACAGCCTGACTGTACTGTGCCAAGTTTGGTGGAGGAGGGATAATGCCCTTAATTCAGTTAAGGCAAATATTTTGGACAATTTTTCTTCCAAATTAGTGGAAAAAGCTTGTGAAAGGCTTTTTTCTTTTCTAGCATGGCTGTGACCCAGCGCACAAAGCAAGGTCCATAAAGGCCTGGTTGAGAGAGTTTGGTGTAACTGGGCCACAAAGTGCCCTAACCTCAACCCCACTGAAAACATTTGGGATGGACTAGAACAGAGGTTTTGAGCCAGGCTCTCTCTCTACAACATCAGTGAACGACCTCACTACAGCTCTTCTGGATGAAAGAGTCAAACTCCAAATTCTTCTAGAAAGACTACCCAGAAGAATGGCAGCTTTAATAGCTGCGAATTGGGGACCAACTCTGTATTAATGGATTTGGAATGAGATGTTGTAAAAGCTGTCATGTAACTAAAGAGTAATATGTTTGTGTCCCAATACTTTTGTACATATAATGTACAAGGAGTGGCTTTTACCTTATTTCAACCCTACAGTTTTGTCCTTCTGGAGAATCCATGTCAGATCGGAAAAGCCCCTGTTACAAAGAGAAAGGTACATTGAGGAAAATGCTTACAAGGCGTATAGGCCCATCCTACTAGCAAAATATCATAATAAATATCACAGTAGTACTGTAGAGACTTACTTGACAGATTCTAGGAGTCAATCCAATTGAATCCTGCAAAAAACATGAACAAATTAGCATCTACATCATGTGTTCTTCATTTCAACACCAAACCCTGTCTATTTGAGTGACTCACTGGAGTGCCCATCATGGTATAGGTCTTCCCTGAGCCGGTCTGTCCATATGCAAAGAGACAGATATTGTATCCCTCAGCTGCCCCTGCCAGCACTGACACACCCAGGTCCTGGAACACCTACAGAAGAGGACATTGAGGGTCAGTCTCACTCTTATAACAAATGCATACTCACAAGTAAAAGCTGCACCCTCATATCTTGGCAAAACTATTTTATTCTCAAAGAAAGAACCTTGATTACTGATTGCAGTGGAATTATATAGCAAGCAGTTACCATAGCAGTTGGGTTAGGCAGCAATGACTTGAAGAAAAAAAAACCCCCACAAACTCCAAACCTCGAAATGGCTGAAATCACACAAAATTCAGATTTTTCTGTTGGCAAATCCCATTGAGATGCTGTGGCAGGAAAGGACAAACCCTTCAGTGTAGGGTTTCCTTCTGCAGAAGGAAGTGAGCCAGATCAGCTTTTTCCAATGTGATATATGTTTTGTATAAATCTTCACCTTCAGTAAAGAATGATCATTCAAAAGCTCAATCAATCAGAGTTTATTTTCATAGCACTTTTTACAACAAAGGAGTTGTCACAAAGCAGCTTTACAGAAATCCGGGTCCAAGCCTCTTTTGAGCAGCCAGTGGACAACAGTGGCAAGGAAAAACTCCCTCAGGCTAAGAGAAAGAGAGGAACCTTGAGAGGAACCAAGGCTCAAGAGAGGAACCCATCCTCTTCTGGTTGACACCGCATAGAAGAAGTTGTAAAAGAGAAGTATAGCTAGCAGCAAATGTAATGTGAATATAAATGAGTTCTGTGGGAATGGAAGTGTGAGTAGGATACAAAAAGTGTGAATAAACAAAAGCTACACTGTTTGTTCACTCACATTATCTGTATCTTATATTAAAATACATTGGATGATGAATGCTATATGTGACCAATGTAAAAATGGGACTTTAGTAAATCGAGAAAGAGTAAATACTTTTTCAGCATTTAAAACCAGCTGTTTTTCAATATAAATAACTGTTTACCAAATGAAGGACCATATAACCACCCAGCTAACTTTGATCTGAGAGTAAGGCCTAGTCCAAATTAGAGCTGTGTATTAGCAAAAACCTGGAGCTCAAATACATATCACAATATGTATTACAAGCCTGTAAGCAATGTGATAATTTATGTATTTTTCAATCAAATTTTAGGGAAAATGTCAATTAAAAAAAAACCTCCACATATGTAGAAGAAAATGCAAAATTCCTTTTATGCAGTCAGGACAGTGGGATTTGAAGACAGAGTACAATACTTCCATCTAGTGGTCGGAGTATAAATACAACACAAAATGAACCAGTCAGTGTGTTGGCTAGATAATAAGAGATACTACATTAATATCATAAATCATATTTTTTGGTCTATGTTTAGGTAAGGCTCAACTAAAACAAAGAAAATAATAAGACTAATGTACTCACAGGAGAGAAGAGAGAGGAGAAGAATAAACAGGTGGGAGGTGGTTAGTAAGAACAGAAGGAGGTCCTGAGCTGAAACTGCTATGTTTTCTTTCCACCTCCTCTTACTGAGACAGGACAAGTGGCTCACACAGCTGAAGATGCAACCATTAGACACACTGCCAGCCTTGCACAAACACACACAATACCAACACAGAACATACAAACACTGGCCTTTCAAGCAATACATACACTACCGTTCAAAAGTTTGGGGTCACCCAAACAATTTTGTGTTTTCCATGAAAAGTCACACTTATTCACCACCATACATTGTGAAATGAATAGAAAATAGAGTCAAGACATTGACAAGGTTAGAAATAATGATTTGTATTTGAAATAACATTGTTTTTACATCAAACTTTGCTTTCGTCAAAGAATCCTCCATTTGCAGCAATTACAGCATTGCACACCTTTGGCATTCTAGCTGTTAATTTGTTGAGGTAAGCTGGAGAAATTGCACCCCACGCTTCTAGAAGCAGCTCCCACAAGTTGGATTGGTTGGATGGGCACTTCTGGCGTACCATACGGTCAAGCTGCTCCCACAGCAGCTCAATGGGGTTCAGATCTGAATAGCCTTCATTTCTAAGAACAAGAATAGACTGTCGAGTTTCAGATGAAAGTTCTCTTTTTCTGGCCATTTTGAGCGTTTAATTGACCCCACAAATGTGATGCTCCAGAAACTCAATCTGCTCAAAGGAAGGTCAGTTTTGTAGCTTCTGTAACGAGCTATACTGTTTTCAGGTGTGTGAACATGATTGCACAAGGGTTTTCTAATCATCAATTAGCCTTCTGAGCCAATGAGCAAACACATTGTACCATTAGAACACTGGAGTGATAGTTGCTGGAAATGGGCCTCTATACACCTATGTAGATATTGCACCAAAAACCAGACATTTGCAGCTACAATAGTCATTTACCACATTAGCAATGTATAGAGTGTATTTGTTTAAAGTTAGGACTAGTTTAAAGTTATCTTCATTGAAAAGTACAGTGCTTTTCCTTCAAAAATAAGGACATTTCAATGTGACCCCAAACTTTTGAACGGTAGTGTAGTGTCTGGATTAAACACTGAATCAAAGCAGATCACACACACACACACACAAACACAGGTGTGGGCATGCACGCACACAGCTAGACTAGTCCCCATAGAGAAGCACTGCCAATATAATAGGACTCTGTGGAGCAGGTAAACTAGAACCTATTGGCACCATGTTGAATGACATACATAGGCTAGAGGGTTATAAATGCCCCAGCATTAAGCTGTGGAACAGTGAAATGTGTACCCTCGAATGAAATTTAAAATGAAGGTGAAACACAAATGGAGAAATTTAAGATTTCATGATGCAATTATTTCTTTCCTACAGACCCATCATATTATCAGATTTACATAACTACTCTTAACTAGCTCTGGAGAAAAACAATGCTTACATGCATGAGGCACACCTCTGAGCTTCAAACAACGCAAAGCCTTTCACCTGCCCTGCTGTGTACAAAAGGTGTGGGAGCTGTTAGGAGGCAGAAACCAGCTTCTGGTCCAGTGCTAACCCTGTGAGTCAGCCAAATGGCAGACATTCTGAAGCTTGTGGAAAGCAAGTATGTTTGGCTGTATCTTGATTTGAGTTGCAATCTGGTGTTCTAACCGATTCTGTCCCCCTCACTGGACTTCTTGAATGGGGGGCTAATTGGCATGTCCTCTGCAGAGACAGACAGCAGATTACCAACAGCCTCACAAAGATCAGCAGTCTTCCTCATGTATAATCAGCGTGAGCTTGACTCCTCCTGCCTTAAAAAAGCAATAAGGGGCTTGTTACAGCAGTGTGTCCTTAATCATGCTTCACTGAGCCTGGATGTTCCCGTCACAAAGAGAAAAGAACTTGAAAACAGCCAATCACACAGACACAGACACACACACACACACAGAGAGTAGTGAGAGAGTACTTGATCTGCGAAAACATCGCATGTACACAATATTCCTTTTAACCCAAATGTGCTTTAGCCTTCTTAGACAGGGACGAAAGCCAACAAGTCATGGGAGCATCTCCCATTAGCACTGTGCACAAACTTCAGCCTAAATCATCAGACACTTATACCAAACTATGCAGACCTAAGATATCTCAAAAACACTGGTTTATGGGACACGCTGTTGTTATTATTAAAATAAACAAAAAATACGGATGTTCATTCTAATGTGCATACATTAGTATCCGACTAGAACTGTCAGAACAGATGAGCAATGAAAAATCATGTCCACATTCAGTGCAGAAGCACGATAAATCAATCCCGGGCAATGCATCGTTCTATAGCTTCCATGTGATATGGGACCAAAAAAATCAACCAGAGTGCCTCTGTTAACACCATGCCACTGGACACAGTGCGTCACCAGTGTACATATGTTACACTGTGGATCAAGGAAGGTTAAATTCCTGCACAACTTCAGACATAAAATGTCCCATCCATCTGACACCCATTATCATGCCTCACTCAGACTCCCATTATTAACAACATTTTGCCATGAGTATGCTGGTCAATACCTCCCAGACAAGATATACAGCTTATACGGCTGTGGGCGTCCCCAAGCGGTCTCCTGATGTCATTTTATCCATTTACACACTGCTATCCCGTGATGTTTACCTTTGCCACGAAAGCAAAGGCTTCATCATTTAAATGTATAGACTTTTACGTTGGATAAGTAACAAAGGCTGCCTCTTCAGATGAATCAATGAGACACATCTAACTGATCTGTTGAATGCTGACTTCTACATCGGATCTTATGGATCTTATATCCACTTTAGTGGATAATGTGCCAACAAGCTGGTTTGCTAGACATAGCTTACATTGACCATCTTGCAATTATAGGCTACCAAATGCCTATGCTGAGGCTTAATGTTACACTCAAATGTTCTTCATAGCTGTCAGCATTCAGACTGGTATTCCTGCCATTGTCTGACATCATTATTACACTCTATTAATTTAGGAATTACTGCATTCTAACAGCAACTTCCATTGTGCGTAGTAGGACTAATATCCACTTAGATCACACGGGTCCAACAATAGACTCTCACCAACCAACCTACTTTCCGGGCTCTGCACAGAGTAAACAAAACAAAGCATGCCGCAGCCGCAGAGCAGTGACGAGTGAATGGTGTTCCAGGGTGGCAGAAGGTGCAGCTAGCATGGTGGCAGCACAGCTTCTGAAAACAAACCCCCAAAGACTAAACACTACCATCAACAGGAAGGCCACAGTCCTCAGAGCCAGTGTACGTGTACCTGAAGGAAACTCAAGAGAAAATAATAGCACACACACATACAGCATTCGTTTCCTTCCCCCCCCACCCCCCACACTTGAATAAAAACAAACACACACTGGCTTCCAATGTGAGGGGAAAGCAAAATATAGCTTGCATGCATGCAGAGGAAGTGTGTGAGCTGGGAGCTTTAATCCAGAGAGCAGGCTCTGCTGAGGAAAAGTCCATCAGAATAGGGTGCGTCCAGAAGTGGGTCAATAGAAAACACAAGGTCAGATGGTCAGAGAGAATAGGGGAAATGATGTCTTTCCATAGCAAACGCCAAAAAAGACCAGTGGTGTTCCTGGGTCTCATTAGAACAGCTGCACTACATTTCAAATTGAACAGACAGAGTTCAGCGAAATACGCATTGAAAATATGGGTGCATGTTAGTGAAAGCAAAAGGAGTTAAAGCAATAGCACTACAAAGAAGAAAGTAAACTCTTATTAAGTAGTTGCTGGATGTGCGTAATGGGTCCACTTTAGGAAAAGGCCTGTAATCAGTGCCTGTGGTTTGGTACATAGAAGAAACCGGCTCTCCAGCAGGCTCTGGGAAACTCCTTATTACCCCAGGATCTCTTCAGCAAAATAACTGAAGCATATCCAAATCAAGCACCAGTGTCGAATCACAGCCCTGTATGTCAGCCTCACCTTCAAATAATTTTAATGGATTCACTCTATAGAGTTACACAGCTCAAGCGATGGTTATATATCAAATAAAATAAATAATGTTAGACAGATGTTTAGACTTGACTGATAATGCTCCATCATCTTAAATGGCAGTTCCTCAAATGCTGCCTTCTTACTCAGTCTTTTAACCCATTCCTGAAATGAGGGTCCTCCCTAAGCTGTACCGAATTCTTTGTACCACAGAGAGTTAAAATCCCTTCTTTATTCCGACAGTGCCAGCAGATTGTTGACCTTGACAATCCCAGTCTGTGCAATCTGGTAGGGGTCCAATAGAAACATTGTAAAATGTATAATTGAATAAGGCATACCCTGATGTCCTTGAGAAATGTTTTTTAAAGGAAATGTGCATGACTTCAATTCACTACACTTTTTGTCAAATTTGGTGAATGTTTCCTCACCGTCTGCTAGCTCTCAGGCTTGTCTGAAAATGGAGAAAAAGTCCAATATTTATATTCAGCCTGGTTGCTGTGAATGGGGCAAAAACCCATTTACTTACAGTTGAAAGTCTATATTTCAATCACATTACTGCTTCATTTCAAATCCACTGTGGTGGTATACAGAGGCAAAGTGTTCAAAATTTTGCTACTGTCCAAATACTAGACGTGATTGTTGGGGTTGGACAATGGGGTTGGAAGCTGAAACACCTGTCATTTTAGTGTGGGAGATTTCATGGCTAAATTGGAGCAGCTTGGTGGCCAATCTTCATTAATTGCACATTGCACCAGTAAGAGCAGAGTGTGAAGGTTCAATTAGCAGGTAAGAGCACAGTTTTGCTCAAAATACTGCAATGCAAACAACATTATGGGTGACATACCAGAGTTCAAAAGATCACAAATTGTTGGCGCATCTTTGACCAAGACAACAAGTCTTTGTGATGTATCAAGATCCACGTTATCCACTCAGCGTTCTAATGCACTAGCACTATGGTCTGAGGATCACAGGTTCGGATACCGGGTCATGCTGCTTGCCATCGGCAGCTGGAGTCTGAGAGCGCAATATTGGCCATACTTTCCCTGAGTGGCTAGATGGCACTCTATCAGCACATCACACCCAGTGCAATGCTGGTTGGTGGATATCTGTGGATACTGCCAGTACTTTCTGAAACATAGGGCTTCCCTTGTGTGGATTGTTCTCAAAAACACATTTCTATAAATAAGTTTGAATGCTCAGAATGTTTATAACGCTTAAAAATCTCCATATAAGGAAAAAGTCTCCAATTAAATTTTTTTCTTAATGACTGTCCAAGATCCATTTAGAAACCCATTTTCATCGTAAGGTTGGAAACCACTACGTTAGCAGATTATGATCCAAATAAAGAGGAAATGTTCACAACATGCAAACAGATTCTTAGTGAATACAGTGGTTTTGGCAATTAGTTCTGCAAAGTTCTACTGACAAAAACAGGCTCTAAGAAATTATGAAGACAAGTACTGGCAAATGAGAAATCAAACAATTGATCTGGGGTTTCGAGTGGGTCACTAAAACATCTCGGCAGAGATGTAATGCTGTGTTTTATTGTTTTGGCTTAGTTTCAAGCAAGGGCCTGAGTCTAAGATCCTGTTTATATCTTCATGTGAGCCAGGAAAACAGGAGCAAAGGGGACACACAAATAGAGCTGGGGGATGCTTGTGTGGGAGCGAGCGACTGAGAAAGGGAGTTTATTGGCAGGAGCTCAAGTTGCCTCTCATCGGTCATACTTTCGCAGTATTTTGTAGGTCAGATTTACAGGGTGGAGGGGGGTTTGGGTGCTGTGCAGCTAAACTGGACTGTGGTGCTAATTTGTACAGGGTCTGGAGGTTCTTCACAAGGGGTTCTCAGCAACCAATGGTTGCTGCAAGTGCTCATCAAAATGAAGGCTAGACTCAAAGTCAAAAAGTAAAAAAAGAAAACAAAAAAAAAAAACCCCAAAACAAAACAGTGATCCAGACTCTTTGGTGATTGGACCCCTAAAGGAAACTGGAAGAAAGCCCATGGAGAGTTAGTCTCTTGCTGCTCCTCCTACATGGCTGTTAAAACTCACCCATGTGCAGCAGCTCTTGTGAGGGTAAATGACTTCCACAGGCTGCTTAAGTGATTTAAAGCTCCATGGTGGAGGCATGCTACAGTACAACATGCTCCGTTTCTACACTAGGGGATACACAAGGGAATTCTCTGGAGTTGCAGCTTAAAAACATCAGGCTAGGAAATGTGTTAAAGACTGAATCTCCATCCAAAACTGCTGCAGTTCACCACATTCTTGGTCAGGCTTATTCTATTTAGCATGATTACGACTACAATGGATCTTGTGTTTATTTCTACAACACTGTCCGATTTGCATACGTCCTCCACGGGTTATTCTTTCAGACATTACCATTTGTCACTTATGTTGACTGAATGTTATCCTGTGAAACTGCTGACCAGAGCGTGTGCAGTGACGACATGCGCTTGAACAAAAAATTGCACACGCACAGTACAGCTATTCTTTTCTGTGTCTAGTGCACCACACCGACATACAGACCCAGAAATACCAAGAGCATAATCAAGCCCCACATAAAATCCAAAGGAAAAGAGGGAGGAGATGGACAGAGAGAGTGAGAGAGTGACTTCACTTGGAAAAGAAAACCAGCATTGTGTGTCGGCTCTTCTCCAGTGACGTCCAGGCGGTGCAATCTGACTGTGAAAAATCATTCACTCAAGCAGCTGTCCCTTTTGGCAACAGAGGGGCTGGAGACTCCAACAGTCTCCCAAATCCCCCAAAACCTTCATCCCCACCCCCATGCAGTTCTTCACACTGTGCTTTGTTTCTCAGCCTAATTCAGACATCGTAGATCTGCAGCGATGGACTCATTTTACGGCAAACGTCAGCATACCTTTGCTTAATGAGCAAACATCTGCAAAAGTGTTAAGATATTTGCACAGGAATGGATGTGATTCTGGAGAATGTTAAAAACAGGACTGCCTAAAAAGCTCTAAGAGAGGATCAGGCATCGCGTGTTTTAGCCCACATCAGCACAACAGCTGGATTCGATTACTCTTTATCTACCCAGCTCCAAGGCGTAGTCCACCTCCCTGAACTCTTCCATATCACTCTAACTCCAGAGCTGAATGAATGTAGACCTTCCCGTACCATTAAATGACCTTGAAAACAAAATGATATGGAAATAAATAACTGTGAGAAAGATTCTAGTAAAATACACTCTTGCTCCTCCTACTCCATGACTGCTCCCCGACATCCATGTACAGCAGGTCTTGGTATGAGGGTCAATACTTTCAACAGCCTGCAGTGGAATTTAATTTGTCTCGTAGCCTATTTTCTGTTGTAATACCAATGCAACTGCATTTTAACCCTTAGAAGGTAGGAAATTTAGTTCTCATCGAGGTCTATACATTTGCATTCTATAGGCAGTAATTCTATAGACAGCTACTTTTGCCATGGGAAGCTATGAGAATAAAAAACAACAACAACAACAAAAAAAACAAGACTAAAGGCGTATATAGATGGGATTCAATTGACATGGTCCTGGGGAAGCTCTCTTGTCTGGATCAGCCATATCTGTTTTTCATAAATACTCACCAATTACTAATGCATCTCAGTACATTAGAATATTGTGAAAAAGTTTTTTGTTCATAAGTTAATTAAAAAATAAACTCATTCTGATATCTTGCTTCACTACTAAGTTTTAAACTGAGCTACTGTACTTAATGAGTCACTGCAGTAACAATGATTATCTAAAAGGGTCTTACACCTTCTACAGTTTAAAAAATAAAGCAATATATCATTATTATAATAGATTAAATGACAATTCAATGTTAATCCTGATGAGAAGTTAATTACCTAGTTCTACACATAACCACACCAGAGCAGAATGAAAGAGGAGAAGTCCTGCTTGACAGAAAGTGGATTCTAAACCTGCTTTCCTCTCTATGAACAGTGTCCATGAAGAAAACCCAACTAAACAGCAATGTACTGCTTCACCATAGAACTGTAAAACTGATCAAAATGAGTTCAATTAACTGGACCAAATGATGAAAGTTTAGCACGACTAGGCAGGATGTTCATTTGGAAAAAAACACTGAAAGCAATTTGCTTTTCACCACCACTGTACAAAAGCACAAATGAAGACACTTAAAACTAAAAATAACACCTCACAGACTTTGATGGCTTTTCAATCTTTTTTTTACTGCTCTGTACGGACCACATTCTGGGATGTTGGAGCACATTAGGAAGCAGCACATACTTTGTGTCTGTCTAGCTTTACTGGGTCAGATCCTCCTCCCTCCTACAGGACTCCACAAAGAGGTCAGTCTTTGATTCTGGCCAAGCCGTAGGTCGCATGAGGAATGTGAGTTTTAGGCCTCTGTTGGAGGATCTGACTTGGCAAATCTCAGAGAGAGAGAGAGAGAGAGAGAGAGAGAGAGAGAGAGAGAGATGCTTGGTGCCATCCGCTGTGTGTGGGCCATCTTAGCGCTGTCTTTCAGGCTTAACACACAAAGGGTGTTCAGAAGGGAAAGACGAGGGAGTGGTTTAGAGGAAGAGGAACCATTGAAGATCTAATCATCCAATCAGCTTAAACAGGGTAAAAGTGGCCATATACTACATTTTGTTGCATTTTATTCAATCTTTAAATGACAAACATCACGCCATATGTTTTGTTTTATGCTTTTAATTGTAATGAATCTTGTTTGCCTTATTTGATTTCCAGAAGGAAAATTTCATTTTCATCACCAACATCCCAGAGCAACTAATAACTGTGTATCTTTAAAGAATCCATCAACCCCCAGTATCAACAGTTCTCCCACCCACTCAGCACATTTTACAATTCAGGTTCAGGAGTCAGAACAAGCAGGGTGGAAAGCTGCCAGTCAGAGGTGTCTCTGCTTCCTGCTTTGCCATGGCAACAAAGGAGACCACTGACATTAGAAAGATTGCAAAGATGCTATGTAAGAGAGGTCCTCTGCTGCGTTCCCTTCATGGGCTCCCTGTAGCTGCCCGCATCAGATTCAAAACCTTGATGCTGACCTACAAAGCCAAAAACAGACCAGCCCCTCCATACATTATGGCAATGGTCAAAACTCGAGCTATACCAAGAGCCCTTCGAGCTTCAAGTACAGCACGGCTTGACCCACCATCCCTCAGAATGCAAGGAAAACATGCATACAGACTTTTTTCTGTCCTGGCACCAAAATGGTGGAACGAACTTCCCCTGGGAGTCCGAACAGCTGAGTCCCTCACTGTCTTCAAATGCAGACTGAAGACTCATCTGTTTCAGGAGTACTTAACTCCATAAAGACATTTGTTTCAAAAGGATCTAAGCGTAAGGAATCTCTAGATTCCAGCCTTGTCTACTAGCTAAGGATATTCTAAGTAAACAGCAAAGCACTTTTGTAAGTCGCTCTGGAAAAGGGCGTCTGCTAAATGCCGTAAATGTAAATGTAAGGTCAGAATTACAAACACAGCAGAACTGAATTTCTAACCACTTGCTGAGCATTCATAACCTCAACAAAAATATAATTAATCATCATGAAATGCTTTATGTTTACAAATCACTAACTTTACCCAACTGCTACAAGGAGAATGCGTGTGAAAAGGGTTGTAGATATAAACAATATATTATGGGCTACACTTTAAAAACAGTTCTATTCAAAAGTCTGAACAACCCTGATAACATTTTGCTGTATTCTAAATAAAAATAAAAATTCTCATTTAAAGGTGACATTTTCTGCAGTTGTGACATTTAATGCGATTTAAATGTACACACATGCCTTTACATACATACAAAGTTTTGCATCCACTGTATACACTCAGAAGATCCCACCTTTTTGTGGAAATCGCCTCCACAACTGCTGATTCCTACTTTGCTGCTCATTAATTCATCCATAGATCTCCCAAGAGCACAGTAGAGTGTAGTCTATTGAATATGGCATAGATGCTTTAAAAGTCATTTAACAGCTGCAAATGCTGACTCTATGAACATACATCCGACAAGCAGGTGAGCTTCATACTACACTTGGTTTGACTGCATTAACAGCATTAGAAACTCATTAGATATTATTATAATGAATTCATCATTATAACTAGCACTAAATTTATCATTTTAGAATATTAAGTGTTAATGTTGACTTTTTATAATTGAAATTCTATGCAGTACTTTTTGCTGCTGCTACTTTTAAGAAATGGATTTTAATTAAAAAGTATTTTATTAACTTACAATAATGAAATTTCAGTAAATTATTGTATGTATACTTAAAAATAGCATTTTGCATAATTTCCACCTTCTCATTAAATATTAAAATTAGCTTTTTGCTCAAGCGTTGGACTTTTTATAAGTCTGGAACTTTAACCAGTTCTTCCCACACAAAGAGATAATGAATATAATACACTATAAACAAAACTGTAGGCTGACGTATCATATGCTAAATTTCAGAAGTAGCTCTCATATTGCAAAAAAAAACATGTATTCGGGCCCTTTAAAATGCAACTAGACTGTATGACCCTTGGGACTCCTGATAGTGCTAATAGCCTCTACACTGAGAAACACTATAAAAAGATGAGTGTTTTGATTTTTTTGAAAGGCAGTGTTTTGACTTGTGCCCAGACGTTTTGACTGCCCTTTCAATCCCGGAGTAATTTGCTTGGCATGCACCAGCCTCCACCCAGGACATTAACAAGGCTAAAATAAAGGTTTACACCACATCAACATCATGTCGGCGGGTAAACATGTAAACATGCATGAGATGCATCTTACGTCTTCTTGTGCTGCATAGTTGGGTGCCTCCGTGTTCACGGACCAGTAACAGTAATCAAATCCAAACTCCAGCAACCTCTCTCTGGAGTCGCCCGGCGCCTCCGCTCGCCCATCCAGACGCCCATCCAGCTTTGGGGGGGGGGGGGGGTGAGAGAGCGAGAGAGAGAGAGAGACAGAGAGAGAGAGAAAGCAGGAGACAGACCATTATAATTCCAACACTAAGACATCAATGAAGTCATGTCTTCTGTGGGAGTAGATGGGAGAGTTCTTTAGACCTGCCTTAAACATTAAATTACTGATATCAAACACTAGCCAGTATTTTCTATCACTCTCTTTAACTCCAATAATGTCGCATGATGACTCATAGCTGCCTATGCACTCCCATTCCCACACTTCTGTTAAAAGGGGTAATTATTTGACAAACAAAAAAAATCTGTACCCAACCCCATAGTAGATCGAATATCTCATATTAGCTGGTGTCTGAAGTTTGAGTTTCTTGAGCTAAACTACCTGTATACTTTAATAAGCTGTGCTCCTCCCATAGCATAACACAAACAACATGCCTACATCTCCCACAAACCACATAGACATGGTTCTATGGTTTCTGACATTCAGAATGTCAGATTAGAATATTTCATTCTGGGCTTTGTGTAGCTCAGTGGTCTAATCCCTGCTCATGCTGCCTTCGGCAGCCGGAGTTTGAGAGCAAAATTGGCCATGTTGTCTTATCACAACCAGCATGATGCTGGTTGGCATAGGTGTCAGTTAGTTGCATAAAAGTCTAGAAATATGCCACTTAATGAGCTATGAGGTTAATATTGTTGTAAACACTAGAAGTCAAGTCTTTTCTGCAAATGCACAACCACACAATTCCCTCAACCTGCTCAAATCCCGTCCAGCAAACCAACCCCAGACTGTCGCAAGTAAGGAAATGCTACAAACCCACTGTGCCATACCAATCCTAATGTGTATTAGCAACATGTGGACAGCCAATATGTCTTGGCTAAGGGACTATATTCGTAGTGAGTGGAAAACTGTCTGTGTTTGATTTTTCACCAAATTGTTCCTATAACAAATGAAGCAAAGACTGAAGAGTGAATCTGGTGTGCAGTCAGCACTATGCTTGAAGTGGTCAGAAACTGAAGTAGAGACCATTTAGTCGGTTCTAAAGCTTAATGGGAGAAATGAACAATTTGACCATCCATGAATAACACTCTGCTGACATATAGGAAACCACTATTCCATTTACTGTCAGCATAAAGCGTGAACACATGCTGGCACAGAGACAAAATGCACACTCACAGTTCTCAGCACTTTATCAGCTCCATTACACAGACCTGAGCTGCATCATTTACAGGGGTGTATCTGTGTGTGTGTGTGTGTGTGTGTGTGTGTGTGTGTGTGTGTGTGTGTGTGTGTGTGTGTGTGTGTGTGTGTGTGTGCGTGTGCATGTGAGGTCGCATGTGTGTGAGGTCGCATGTGTGTGCATGCATGTGTGTTTATTTTATTGACATGAGCGTGCAACATGCCAAGGCGGCAGGGCTTGGAGTGTGCAGAAACATGCCCAAGCATGGGCACACATCACCCTGGGCAACGCTATGTTTACAACTGTAGTGCAGCACTTTCCTGGCTCTGTTCTGTGTCGGTTACCTCACAGCACTACGCTGACCCACAGCTTTACTAATGAGCCTCAGCACTGGGCTGTTAAATTTAGATCCAGCAATTTATACAAGCTGAGTTTAGGTAATGCATCCAATTACAACAATGATTATGTTCCTCATATCTTAGAAGCTTCGAAAACATTTTTCTTTTATTAGGCAGAATTAAATTTGGAGTTCCATTCAAACAATATGCAAGAGTCAGAAACTTAAAGCCTGTGCGTGATCTGGAGTCAAACCTGCACTCTAATGCAAAAGAAAACTTAATTTTAACATTGAATAACAGACATTTCAGCTACATACGACTTTAGCCCGAGATAGAATTAAGCAGAAACTTATGTGTTTGGAGAAGATGTAATGTAATTTTGTTTATTTTGCATTACAGTCTGCTGCTTTTCCTAAACCAAGCCTTGATACTTCACATTCATAAATACATTCATCATCAAAAAATAGTTGCACAAATAGTTGTACTAAAGGAAATGTTGGTTGTATTGCTATTGGGAAGGTAGCTTTAGGGCAAAGGTTAAAGGTTACCAGGAAGAATAAATGATTAAAAGCTAATATGAGTAATATTTATTAAGCTAGACATACAGATATGTACAACATGCCAGACATCTCGGAATGAAGTTGTGGAGGTTCCTAATGGTGTCCTGAAATAATCTACTTTGCTGTAGGGGTTGAGTGTTAATAGCTCATCCACAAGCATCCAATCCATTTTCAATCAACAGTAGTATGTTCATTTGTAAAAGTGCACCAGAGTGTGCTTGTTGCAGGACTTCACCAACATAACGTAATACCAAAGTTGATTATGCATCGTACAAAATTGCACCCCACACCATGACACCAGACCTCCATACACTGATTCATTGGTTTTCTTTACAGAAACTTGTCAATGAAGATGACCCACTGTAGTTCTGAGTGATTCCATGAGTCTGGCATGACACCATTGCGGTCATGCACTGCAAGTGGTGACAAAGCTGAGCTTCTTTATTGAAAATTGCAATAATTCAGATGCTCCTCAGATCAATTAGAATGTATGCAATTCACTCCTCAGTCTTGGGTTTTGTTCACAATGCAGAGCAAATCAACTCAGTTTCAAAGCTTCTTTAGATTCTATGATTATTAGTGTATTGAGAAGTAAGTGATCACATGTGATTTGCATGGACAAACTGTAATCATCTTTGTTCACACATCCACACTGGTTCCTGTAGTAGTAACTGACATGTGATGACACTGTCTAGACAGGGGCAAAAATGAGCAAACCAGTCCCATTTATGAACATATATGTTGCTGTTAATGACTCAATAATAGAAATTCCCACTAGACTTCACAATAATGTTAGACTGTATCAACATAAACACAACATGGCAGTTTCACCTACAATGCAGGTAAGTGTTAGCTAGCAAACAAAATATTATTGAGAGAGAATATATTGAGAGATTTTAGGTCAGATCTTTACAATTATTGTAAAATTGCAACCAATATTGTAACAAATGGTTACTTCTAATCAACTCTTTTGTAGGTTATAGGTCTAATACATGGAAAATGAAATGAAATCATAACTAAAATTGGAACACAATCATCACACATTCATTTTTTGAGGGCAGAGAAAGGGAATTCTATCACCTCTGTGTCTTTGAATCCATACCAGTTTTACAAAATAATAAAAGTATTCTGCTGTCAATGGAGACCTGGATGGAGGATGTTCAATTAGATGTGGTTTCTATCATTTAAGCTGGAAGATAAAACTTTCATTTCTAGCTTGACTGGTCAACTGATGTCCATTGTAAAAGCTATAAACATGATTAAGTCTAGAACGAGTCTTCCCACCTTGTCAATAGAAGCACTCACAATTAGTGTGCAGGGTGAGGCAGCACGGTGGGATGTAGTGAAAAAATATGCAAGTGGAAATGTGCACTACACCTTTTACCTTTGTGTTGCATTCTCAACACAACTAATCTTATTTGCCCAGCAGTGTGAACAAACCCAAAGAGGTTTCATATATGAAAACCACTTCTTCTCTAGATAGGTTCTGTCAAACAGAGTAGTGTCATGGAGTACTAGCTAAAAAGCTTATACCTAATGTGCATGGACCACACCAAACTGAAGATCAAGCAAGTGTGTATGTGGCACTAAATTTGTATCAGTGTGTCATGTACTGTCCCATGCTTCTGATAGCCAATCATTTTTCTCTCCACTGGCCTACATTCTCTAAATAACTCCTCGTGGATTGAATCCGAGCTGCACTCTTTGTTTTCGTTTCCTCCCTCGATCTCTTTCCACACTGACAGCAGGTCACCAGATGTAAGACTTCTGCAATTCCATTAACCCATTAATACAATGAATGGCTTGATATTTGGGTCAAACTTATTTTTAGTGAATAGGTAATGAAAAAGCATTATGAATAACATGGTCCTGTTTAGCAGATCTTTAATGACACTTTACATAACCAGTAAATGCTGGGGGAAACTGCCTTATTTACAAATTAAAGCTGCAAAACCTGTTTAACACAAGTTAGCAGCACTTCAAGGCATCAAGCATAAATTATTAATATTAGTTAATCATGAAAGAGAATGTCAGTTCTAATTGCAAGTCTTAACTACTCCTACACACTACTTGCATTAGTACAGAGAAGCCTCAATTCTAGTCCTGAATCAGTATGGGAAAAATTCAAGTCCAGTTCTCATTCAGGACAGCAAAGTCTCGGGTCAGGTCCTGGGACAGTATTAGCATGTGTCACGTCTTATCCTGAGTCATTACAGGCAGACCAGAGAACGAGTTCCAGATAAGTAAGTCTCAAGTCAAGTCCTAAGTCAGCACAGGCAGGTCTCAAGGTGATTCCTAAGTCAGTACAGCAGAGTCTCAAGTCAAATCCTGAGACAGTACAGCCAAGTCTCATGTTGAGTATTGAGTCAGTAAGGTCAAATCCCAAAAAATCGTATGTGACGGCTCTAGTTACAATCCTGCTTTTTACACAGTATTCTAACACTGCAGTAAGCTCTCACAAATTTGCACTTTGAGGAATCTATTCCTAAAGCTCCTCAGTAGAAACTCAACCTCATTCCACAAATCAGGTTTAGAGGCAATTGCCTCATACTGAATAAAGAGGGTGGAATGCAGGTTTACTGAAAGTCTGCCGTGTTGACCCTGACTATGTAGCTGTGGTGTGAGTGTGTATATGTGTAAAGCATTAATGAGGTAGGGCTGAGCTCTATGTATGTTTGGACGTTTGAACTCAGCACACTTACAACAAACAGCAGTGCACTCAAGTAGGAAGAGGATAATCTCCACTGTAAACTTCCTGTTGCTGAGATACCCTCAGTGTAGCATTCCACTGCCCCCTCACTCTTCCCCTGACCAGCTCCTTTAACACTGGAGCTGTGTAAACAACAGACCCCTTCTTCTGGCTTCATTTTATTCAACAAAAGCTAGTTGATTTGTATATTACAGCAATATAACAGAATCATTAACTCCCTGTGACTGAAGCCAGAACTTTTGTAACACTACAAAAGCACACCCTCATTAACTGTAGTGCAGAACTTACCTTCACATTTTTCACCCTCACCACTTTGTCCTCCACCTGGACAACAAGCTTCCCTCCATCCACGCTCTCTCTGCAGAAAGCATAAACAACATAGAATGATTGAAAATTTCATTAAGCACGATCTGTAGAAATGAACAGTTAAGCTGATTTAGTCCTATTTTACTCACGGCTTTGAAACATTTATCTGTGTTTATTAAGCAACAGTCAGCTAAAAATATCAATTTGAACTTTGCCCTAAATGCAATCAAATGCGTTTGGAGCCTGCCTTCTTAATTTGGCACTGAAGCCATAAAGTTAATAAGCTAAGATAGCTACATTAGTCTAGTAGCTCCAGTGTAAAACAGCAGATAAAGGCCAAAGGTATTTACAGCTAACTGCCTTTATAAGTCAAACTTTGTAAGACAAAATTTGTTTAGTATAGGGCTGCACGATAGTGGAAAGAAATGACATTGCATTTTTTTCTGAGCTATATATTACAATAATAAAAAAATACTGTTTCACTGAAAACACCAAAAGTGAGTAATCAAACATATCTTGACATTAATAATGCCATCTGTGTATCATTGGAGATTGGACGTTCAATAAATGATATCAGGTAGAACGAATCTGCTTCAGGTCATCTGTCATGGAAAATAAATTGTACTTTATCAAGCAGCAAAAATATTCAATATTCAATTAAATGTGCCTAATATGAAATTGCATGTCTTGTGATATGAATACTACACATTACAATGATGCTGAAATTATGTATTGTGCATCCTTAGTTTGTAGTAGGTTGGCATTTTTGTCTCTTGTCCACTGAGGACACAAAGCCAAATATGTAATTAAACTCAAATATGTAAAATATGCCAACTTATATGAGTATGACATCACTTAAGAGAAACTTTAATGTCTGTAGGACTAAGTTCAGTAACTAGCAGTTAATACTATTGGAAATGTACACTATTTAAGGCATGCAGGGTTCTCTTTAAACAAATGAAAAAATAAAACAGCTCTGGCGTTCTTCTTTGCTGATCTTTTCCAGACACAGTTCAAAACAGTGAGACTCTTGGAGAGTGTTCTCCATCTGCAGGCCTGCACTCCACACTTCAGAGTAGGTCAAACAAAACCCAAAACACATCAGCCATCGACTCCATGAGCTCCACAGCTGAGGGAAATGAGACCCTCATGACTGTGTGTATGTGTGTGTGTTTCTGTTTGTGTGCAAAAAAAAAAAAAAAGAGAAGCAGGGACAGCTGTGTGTGCACTCCAGCTGCTGGGTCTGGATAAAACTGATGCAAGAGAGTGAAATTTGAGGCTGGTGCCGAACTGTGTGAATCTGAACCCTGAGCAGCATGAATAAGGCAGAATTAAAATTTGTCACTGAGGCCTTTGGGTATCCAGCAGGGCTGTTGCCGAATGGGGTCTGTTGGGTAGTGCTGTCCAGAAGGCTTGCAACAAAAGACTATTTTGGTATCTATCAGTTATTGAAATGAATAATCGATGATTCACAGTCTGAATCAATCAATTACCAAATAACACTTATGTAGCTTATTTTTAGCTTGAGGTCATTTTATGCATTTAATAAAAGTAAAGATAACATTACTTTCAATTCATTGTAAAGGCAGTCCACTGCCCTGTGTTTTGCCTCACTTAACAAAAATAAAGCTTTACCTTGAATGAGCAGAACTACACTGCCATTGGCTAAAAAACTGATATATGCAAAATAATTATGTTTAATTAAAGACATGGCTCAATGTACAGGCCACTGGACTGGGGAGTGAATAATATGCTTTGAAATGACATACATACCTACATACCTACCTACATACATACATACCTACCTACATACATACATACATACATACATAAAAGGATATGACTATTTTTCAGTCAACAAATGGCTGTGATGACTAACTATCCATTCATTTTGTTTTACTTTACTTGTGATGGATTTGAAAAAAAACTTTCTGTGGTCAGTAGTGGAAGTGTACCACATGGTCAAACTCTGAGGGGTGGAAAAGATATAAGAAGGAATTAATTAAAATAGTATTTTTATTTGAGGGGAAAAGATTAACATCAGAGCAGCGAAAAAAGCTGGACTTTTGGATTTTTATTCCAAGGTCTGATTCTTATTCTCCAGGTCTGAGTTCTGGGGGATTTAATGTGACAGTCAGGAGAGTTTCTATGTATTTATTCTTTATCAGTCTTAGAGGAGTGTGGGATCCCTCCAAGTCTCTTATGGCCTCCAAATCTTTACAATTGGCCCTGGCAACTGCCCAATCTACAGGGTTTCTCTGTACCCATCTGACCAATTTGACCCCTCAGGCTGTACTATACATGCCATGCAGACATATTTCTTTTCACCAACCTCAAAATTCAGGCCCTGCCCAAAACCTCAGCAGCCTGCCTACTTGCCTCAGACACTGCTGGTTGGGCAAAAACGAAGATTGGAAACAGGGTCATGGAGGGAAAATATGTTTTGAGATAAGTGTATGGTACAAACTTGGATTATCCTGCACTTGCCATGAAGTGCCACTGCACTCCCAGCGTGTGTTGCTAGTAAAAGCATGGACCTTTGTGCTAGTAAATGTAGCACAGCAGTAAGTGCCGTGACTGATTCTGACTGAGACAAAGAAAGGAAGGAAAGAAGAACAAAAAATGGTGGGACCTGTTGTCAATTGCATACTCGTAGAAAACAATGCTCATAACAATGACATCTCCATTCATAGAACAGGAACAGCTCAGAGGAGATCCTTTGTTATGCACACTTTACTGGGCTGTTTAAATGTCAAGACCGGAAACGGGGACATGATGGGCTGGACAAACCAGGCCAGGCACATTTTCTTTGTGTCTTGATCTGCTTAGATTTTCTTTACATTCTCTATGCCACCATCCCCTTTAGCACCCCACTCAGTCTGACCCCAACATGTTGTTGTAATTTGGCTCAGGCTGGTGGGTGGGGCAGCGAGTTCTCATGGGGCACGCTGCTACTAGAGCCGTGTTTGGCTACCCCAAGTCTGGCTTTTATTGGCACGGTTAGGGAGCTGAGGGAAAACACATTTTTCCATAAGTTATTAGCACAGCGTGTAATCAGGTTTTTGACGTAAGGTTGCTCAATGAAAACAAGACATCTAGGCAAAAAACACTGAACAGTTATAGGCTGGCTTTTGTCCTTTAGTCACCTTTAACCCCGTGTGGACATACAGATAATACCAGCTAAAAGTATTACAAGTATTACAAGCAAAATTGTTACTGCGCAACTTCACAGCATTCGAGAACGGCTGCAGTACTGCTCGTTTGTACTGGGTGTGCTTTCAATCAAAGGGAAACCACTAGTGTGATGCACGTTAAAACAGACTGTTATATTAAATAAATATTGTAATATTAAAATGTGGTTCTGTATCATGTAGACACTGTTTAAATGTGTAAAACAATCACACATCCAGAATCCCTAAAAAAAGAGAATATTTATAAAACACTATTGAATCAATCATTCATTTATTTTAATAAACTGTTCCTTACATTTAGAGAGGCTGCTTCAGATAAACTGAAGGAGCATACTAGTGTGGGGCATCTGTCATCGGCAGGTCCAAAAAGTTTCCCTAATTTCAGCCACTTGGGAATCATGCCTAGTGGGAATTCCCTCCAATTGATTGGCAAAGGGAGAGAGAGGAATTGAACAAGACTCTGAACTGGCCTATATTTGGACCGGCCAAAGATGGGGGACCTGTCGCTGGCTATTAAACTGAGAGAACAGACTGTTAAATCGAGGGCACAATTTATGTCAGTTCACGTCTCTAAATATGATTTTTCTACTGTAATATTTTAGGAGCGTCACACAATTGACATGTTTTATTCTGTTCAAATTACTATACTAACAATTACTGCTTAAAACACTGATTCCTAAATAAAAGTAGTTCGCTACACTGTGTACAGAAGTTAACCGTACAACCAACCAACAACAGAAACTTTTTTCATAATGTACATAATGAGAGATCAATTCATTAAATTAAGGCAACAGTTTACACCTCAGTTTTATTTTTCTACCTTCATATTTCAGGAGCTTCATATTATTAATTTTAATTATATCTAATTCTAAATCAAACAGGGTAGTTTGCTAGTTTATGGTGAAGTGAACCAATTTTACAGTGTAAAAACATCAAAAACTAATATAAACTATAATTATATCTCTATATCAGAACTACACACAGTACAATATAATAAATACACACATACACACACAATAGAACTACACACAGTACAATACAACACATACAGTACAATACTACACACACTACAGAACTACACACAGTACAATATAATACACACACTACACAAACTACAACATTACACACACATAGTACACACTACAGAACTACACAAACTACAACACTACACACACACACACAGTACAACACTGCACACAGTATGCTGGTACACTCCTGCGCACTCCTAAGGCTGCTGTGCTGGGTGGTAGTGTGCACTACGGCGCTGTGCGGTTTGGGACGCAGCCCGACTCATTTGTTTGGGTTGTGGAGTTGTGGCTGTCAGTTGAGGGGGTTCAACTCCCAAACATAGCAACACCAGCAGCTGAAACCGGGTTAGAGCAGACAGTAAGCAGACGCAGCCGAGGGTGAAGAAGACCTTCTTACCTGCAGTTCAGAGGCCGAACTCGAATCGCCACTTTCACGTTTGCCATCGCAATCTCTGCACTGATATCTGAGCTCAGAGTCCAAACGGCCCCCTCATCCCCTCATTCCGACGGTGACCGTCCTTAAACACCACGCCGCTCATCCCCGCGTGGAGCAGCCGCACACAGCACGCGCGCGCGACCGAGCAGCGTCAACTTCCTGCAGCCTCGAGCTCAGACCAGGAGTAGGCAGGAGACAGGAGGCAGGAGATAAGGGGAGGAGTCAAGATGCAGGAGGAGGAGTCTGGATATAGGGGGAGGAGTCGAGAGACGGGAGGAGGAGGAGTCTGGCAATAGGGGAGGGGTCATGTGACAGAAGGAGGAGTCAGGAGGAGGAGTCAGGGTCTCTTCATTCTCAGTGAAAAGGCTGTTACTATCTTGAGCTGAGTGTGTACTGCTGGACTATAATAACAGGATAACTCTGTATTCTACAGCATCACTGATGAAGAGCAATATACACATGATCCTTTATTTGATCTTCTCCTACTGTCCCTCTACAACAGTTTGTGTCACCATTCACATTTACAGGGGTTAGACAATGAAACTGAAACGCTTGTCATTTTAGTGTGGGAGGTTTCATGGCTAAATTGGACCAGCCTGGTGGCCAATCTTCATTAATTGCACATTGCTCCAGTAAGAGCAGAGTGTAAAGGTTGAATTAGCAGGTAAGACCACAGTTTTGGTCAAAATATTGCAATGCACACAACATTATTGGTGACATACCAGAGTTCAAAAGAGGACAAATTGTTGGTGCACGTCTTGCTGTTGCATCTGTGACCAAGACAGCAAGTCTTTGTGATGTATCAAGAGCTACGGTATCCAGGGTAATGTCAGCAGACCACCAAGAAGGACCAACCACATCCAACAGGATTAACTGTGGACGCAAAAGGAAGCTGTCTGAAAGGGACGTTCGGGTGCTAACCCGGATTGTATCCAAAAAATGTCAAATACAAATTGACAAAAAGAGGCCCTGGTTCACCATATTAATAAATTATTGTGGTCTAAAACCAGGTGTTTCAGTTTCATTGTCCAACCCCTGTATATCAGGTCAACTCCTCTTTACCAGACACTGTTATAATTTGTATTTACAGCCAAATCTGTGATTGTACCATCTCTCTCTCATTATATATAATGTTTTATGCAGATTGATTTTTTTGATAGTTTGGAAGCACAAACCTTCATCAGAATCACATCCAAAACATATTTGAAGATGCTTTGAAAATCCATTTGCATTTGGATTTGTACAAGTGATTCTCAGTCTAGAAGCTCAAATCAGATTTCAAAATGTCTTTTGTGCCACTTCATAACATGACAAACAACTCCAGAGTAGGAAATTTGGGCTTCCAAAAAGAGTATGGCAGCAGCTTAGTACTGATACCCACATTGTTACCAGAACAACCCACACAGACAAGCTTGTGATGTTTGGATACAAATCTCATCTGACCTCTCGATCTCAACAGATATGAGAAGCAAATATATGTGCCTGCAGTCTGAACACAGTCTAAGGGACAAGACTAACAATAAGCAAGCCTGCATCCAAAGTAACATTACTGTTTTGACATGCGGTTTAGTTCAGTGTGTGCGGTTGGAGACCAAGTCATTTGTTTTGGTTGCAGTTGTGGCGAGTAGTGCGAGGAGGTCCAATTCTCACACATAGCAACACCACCAGCAACTGAAAAGAAGCCTTGACAAGATAATAAACAGGCCATCCATCCATCCATCCATTAATAACTGACAAAAACATGTTTAATTAGGAAAAAAATTACATACCAAATTTATTATATTTCTTAACTTTAAGAGAGTTTAGACATACAGTTTAAAACCAACCGATAATATTAACATCATGTCCAACATGAACCAAAAGTTCATTTAAAAAATGCACCCAAAAGCCTTCAGAGCAATCAACAGGCCACAACATGCAGATGCATGTTGACATACACCTACTGCAGCAATCAGAAAACATTTCCAAGAGTGAAAAATAGTCACAACAAGTATGTGCAGAACAGCATGTCAATAAACATGTGAAATGATATGCCCTTTTAAGGGGTGTATATTACAACTACTTTCCTTGTAGCAGAAGCAAAGAAGCAAAAATCAGCCTGAAGTCCTAAGCCTTAGGATATGCTGCACTACCACACAACCTCATGTTTAGTGGGGACACTGTACTGAATCCAGTCCCAATGCTTACACGGCATTACACATTCTTGAATATCATTCTTTCAGAATATAGCAAGTCTTGCAATATTTACCACCAGCACACAGAGAACATCTGAAAGAAAAAATGTTACTGTTGAGTCCACTAATGTAATTCCACATATTACAACTATACAATGGTGCCAAAACCAACCAATCAGATTCCAGTACACGCAACTGCACTGTGAAAGTGTGCAGATATCTTTGCCAGAATCAATACTAAGTATAAGACAACACTGAAGTGGAATGGCTGACTCCGTCATGAGTCATTAAGGCTTCACTCTGAGGGCATTCTGAAGAGAATTCACAGAACAAATTGGTACCATCATGGCAAAGGTCTCAAATACTCTCCATATGATGAAGTAAGTGCTTTACAGTACTTTACAGAAACACACACGCACACACATACAATAATGGATCCAGCTGTCCCAATTCTTTACATTTCAATATAAAGCCTGAATAAACCCTCATGTAGTGTATGTGGCTCCCTCTGCTGGACACGGTGAGACCTGCAGTATGTCAGTATGTTTGACTGAAGGCACTGGTGAAGCAGAGGCCAATGAAAGCTTCTGAAACTTCTCAATTGATTCCTGTGATGAAACAAGGAGAAACCAGAGTTCAGTGTAACTGACAGAACAGTTCAAATCATATGATAGCTGTTTGTATTGGATGTGTGCATGAATGAGACCATTACCACAGGCCAGGACAACTCTGATAATTTCATCCAGTGAATGCCTACTTCTTCCTGATTTAGAAGCCCCTTCTCTATGAGCAGTGTAACCAAGAGCAGGTAGTTACACCTCTGTGAATATAGATGAAGAAAACAGTATAGAACCTGATGTGCATGTCTGTCTTTGATATTATGGTTAAATCTTCTGTGATAGATGGTAACCTGGACATCACTGGCATGAAGAATGGTAGAGTGTGTAAGTTCACTGAGGAGAAGGTGCAAAGGTGCAGAAGGTGTTTGAGTCCATAGGAGAACAAACTCCTCCAACAGAGGCCTAAAATCAGCAACTGCTCTCCTGTTACTCTCGGGTGAAGACACCAAGGGTAGCGCTCCTGATACTGTATAAACATGCAATAACAAACATACACAGTATAAATCATGACTGTTGTATTTCACTTGATTGCTGAATTGCCTACTTAGCTACTTAGCTGTTAATACTTCATCACCTAGCTTGGAGGCCAGCAGGACAGTACAACGCAACAGCATCTGCTCTGCAACTGAAGACATGAACTGCAAAGAGAACACAAGACAAACAGTAAAAGGAAATGCAGGCAAATTGAACATTTGTAATTTTATATGAAAGAAGGGGAAAATGTGGAAAGGGGGACTGTACTTTTTTGCATCTCAGTGTCTGTCCCACTTTATCTAGCAGAGAGCCAATTTGCGCAAATGTGCAAACCTCTTCGTCAGCCCTTGGACCTACAGCAATGCTCAGCACCTCCTGAAACACAGCAATAAAATGCTGTTTCAGCTTCTTAGCAGTTTGTGGACAACAAAAACACCTGACATGTCTGACATAATAACATGTAATAACATGCATTTCTTGTCTGCACCTTTATCTCAATAATGACATCTGATGCCAGTGGAGCATTGTGGGTGCAATCTGGATGGCACGAGATCCAAGCATCCTGGCCTGTGGAATTCTTCAGTGACTGTTGACTCCCACCCATTCCCTCTGCACCCATAGACTCAGTACTTGCAGGGGACGGCAAAGTCTTCATCACACGTTCAAAACTACTTTTCCACTCCCTCTTTATGAGAGCTGAGTGAAAACATACACAAAGCACACAGTACAGTCTTAGTTTCTATGTAAGGAAATCACTGACCATTGAAAAAAAAATCACTGAAAATACACTATCCACAGTAAGCAGTGTCAGTTATTGTGAGTGCTTCAGTACTTGTAATGTTAGAAGACAGCCAGCAGCAGGCTTTCTCAGTGGCCAGTCGGGTGGTGATGCTCTCAGCTGTTGTCAAGACCTGGAACAGAATTTTTTTTTCATTTTTGGAGCCAATGGAGTCATTATAAAGAACAGTTACTTAGGGTGCAACTCACAGTCTGAGAGGTCTCCTCAGGCAGAAGGACCCTGACAGCTCTAGGAGCATTCTCGCAGCAAAACCTAGAAGGAGAGGATTGTGAGCTCATTGTGGGTACTTTCAACACTGGACATGGGTTAGACGTGGGTACTCTTACTGCCGCTTAGCAGCAGGGAGTGCAAGGTATCCCTCCTGTAATCCTCATGGAAGAATTCCGCAGTTGCCCTTCTAGCCCATCTGAGTGGAACCAACAGCTTTCATTGGTCTAACATATCAATGAGCCATGGATGTCCCACATCCTCTTGCTGGTTTTTGGTTTGCCTAGAGCTGGGCGATATATCAATATTTATATCTACATATATCTGGATATGGTGAACAAGACACAGACTGAGCCGATATTGATATGTAATTTTATAGATTTAAAATAATGCTAAGACTCCAATCTTGCAGAAACCATTTTTCTCTTCTCTGCTCTTAGCTGCTCCTCTCTGCAGCTTCCCTCCGGCCCCCAATCATCTTCTCACATACACACCATGGAGGGGCATAAGACAGCGACAAGGGCTGGCATGAATATGACTTGTGTGTATTATTTATTTATTTTAATTTTTTTTACATATATCAGGATATAATATTTTCACTATTTCATTTTTCATAATAGACAGTGTCCATTATGTCATTATATTTTCATATATCACCCATCCCTATGTCCTGTGTGATCACACTGGGTTTTTGGCTACTTGTATTGTACTTAATAGTGCTTCCTAAATGTTGGTCAGAGACATGAATTCTCTAAAGATGAACTTTGAAAATGCATTTGCCTGGAAATCATGTACATGAAATTGATTTGTTGTGCCATTTTATGGTTTGTTGCCATAAGCCTTGCCATTTGCTCCTACCCAGTCTGACTTTTCACAAAGTCACTCAGGTCTTCACAACTGACCACTTCTCCTGTAAGCAGCATATTGATATATTGACTGTTTAGTTACTACTATATAGTTTTATAGTCCTACTATATTGATGTGCGGCATCTATGCATGGTCTTAATGTTTTTGTTCATCAGTATATATATCCACTGTACACAGCCAGACAGATATCTATATCCATATATATGTACCATACCTGGTAGCTCTCTCCAGTGCTTGCATGCCTGCATCACAGAGTTGAGTACAGATCGAATCATTCAGCTTGGCTGCACTAATGCCTTCTGAGCCCAAACCCTCCCTGAGGGTCTTCTCTCCCCCTTGCACCAGCTCTGACACCAGTGTTGCCCTGATTCACATGAAAGCACAGACAAACAGATGCACAAACTTATAAAACAACGCTACTGGCATCTACATATGCTAATACATATAACATAAAACAGAGGGTACAAAACAGTGAGACTGACTTGATGTGTTTGACACAGTTTGATCCAATTCTCTCCGCCACAAATTCCACAGTGCGTTTAAGTGAAGGAGGCTGGTTATGGAAGAAAGCCTGCTCCAGGTCGAGCTGCAGTAAAAGACCACATTTAGAGGTTAACTAATAAAATAGAGTGGAACTCTCATTTTTCAGAATCGGTAATTCAGAGTGGTGTGAAATGGGTTTCTTTTTTTCTGTGGAATTCCTATTTTCTTGAGGTAATGCAAGGCACAGAGAACACTACTTGTGTGCACTTAGGTTATACAATCACTCAGCGACCTGACGTGACATATAGTCTGTGACATGTACGCTCACATTTCCTTCAGCATTTATGCTCCCCTGGACTTTTACTATGGAATTTGTCCTTGGAGACATTCATCACTTGACCCATGGTCACAAGTAGCCTTTTCTTCTGGGAAATACCTCAGCTAAACATGTAAAGAAGTTATACCTTGAGCCCAAAAATATCCATGAGCCCATGAGACTGAACATGTATTCCATTCAGTGAACAATGTTTTTCAGTGTAAATAGGCTTCTTTTAGTTGCAGTGTAATGTTATTTCAATAAATTTTTTATTAGTGTAAAATCTTAACCTGTGGGCATGTTCTGATAATGCTGACTGTGCTTTAAACCTCAAGGAAACCCACATTCGTGTCTCCTAGACAGTACATTTTGACTTCTGCATAAATGGTCATTTCAGTTGATCTTATATCTGAAAAAGTTCTAAAGTTCTTTATGACTTGCACTTTGCTCCAGCTTTTTTTGTAAATTCCTAAACTATAACTGCTGATAAAACAATAAAGGCCCTACAAATAAAAGTGTAATGAATGTGTAACTGGCAGTATTACATGGAGTTTCTGCTGAGAACGGGTAGTTGGGGGTCCTCTGGGTTCAGCAGATGTGGGTGTGATCTTGCGGATCAAGCCTCCAGTCTTGGATGCACTTCCTGACACAAAAGCAGCCAGCAGCTTGCGAAACTCCCCTGACAAAACAAGAGAACTGTCAATCAACAACCAGATTATGCTTTCTGCACTCTCAACTGGTACGGAACAGTTACACTCACCTAAATATGGGCAACAGGTATAAAGAAGCTGTTGATCCACCAAGAAAAGATTATCCTAGGAAGAAAATATTCAGTAGGTATGGTCACTGTAGATTTTCATTTAGTACATTATTACATTTTTTCTAGGATTAAGCCTAGTGCTTAGAATGGAAATGTTCCATTGTAAGGAAAATAAAGTCCACAGAGAGTTCACAACTTTAGTGGTGAAAAAAAAACTACTATGATTCTTATTCTTGACAACAATAATCTGACACACCTTTTTACAGGACTTTCAACATGGCAAGAAGGAAGTTAAAACAGCATTATGAGAAAACTGGTATTATTTGCTCATAGGCTCATTCAATGCAGTGAAGCCATATGGCACTTTAAACTCCCCTTAATGTCACACATGCACATGCTGGAAGACAAAATAGCATTGCAAGTGAAGGATGTATATGAATTGACACAGTAGACTAATATTACAGGATTTTGGACAACTGTGACTTGAGTTACATGGTGTTCTGAACTTCTCACAAGAGGTTTTGTACCTGCTTACAGTGTTACATACTGTAAAGCAGTAGATGGTGTGCTGAACTTTGAGTAGCAACAATACAGATGCTATCCTCCCTATTATGCTATTCTTCCTCATAAGTCAGTGGAGCACCACAATCGACTTTGAAGCATTTATTCACCAGTCCTTGGTTGCTAGTGTTGTTGTCCAATTCCTTTAGTTCATCTTTTAGATCCATGCTAAAGAAGAGGTCATCAGGGAAGACTGGGATCTGAGAGAGTGAGAGTGGATAGAGAGAGAGAGATGGAGTGTGAGTAAATGATTGGAGTTCAGTATTGACCGGAAACCTGTTCAAGTGTGTTGTAAGCCATATTAAAGGTGCCTCACCTGGAAAAGCCAGCCAAGGACCGCCACCAAGAGCATTTGATTCAAGTAAAAATGGCTTCCCCCTTTACCCAACTTCATCCGCCTATAAAACACACACACACACACACACACACACACACACACACACACACACACACACACACACACACACACACACACACACACACACACACACACACACACACACACACACACAGTTATAATACTTGCATAACAGGCATAATACACTGCTTGTGTTTTTGTATGTTTAAAAACCTGTAGAACTGAAGCAACAGGCCAAGTGCAGTCCTGTAACAAGGCAGAAATGGGCCAGTATAGTCCAGCATGGAGAGGAACTCCACCAGCCATGGTACAGTCAACACAGTGCGCTTCCTGTGAATGGAACTTCTCAACACTGCACAGACATCCAGCACAGGAGCACTCTGTTTACAGGCAAATGAGATAAATGAGTTATCTTCGCTATATATTTCAATCACCATCACTTCTAAAATAACTCAGAGAGTCCAAAGATTTTTCTGTCATGCTCCGTGGATCTATACCTTGCTGCGCAGAGTAAGAGCAGCATCCTGGATCTCTCTGGAAGGGGCCTCAGAGGTCCGGTATGGCAGGAAGGAGATAAAACCTAGAAACTTAGCCAGCAGTCGAGCCACGAGAAGTACAGAAGAGAATCTCTGTTTCTCATCCTGTAAAAGAATTAAAAAACACCACAAATTACTAAGAAATTATTTCATCCAAATTACACTGCTTTTGCACTCAGTCCAGCTGCATGGTTCCAACCTGCTGCTCCATGTCTCCGTCTCCTCCTTCCTCTCCTTGATCTGAGATGGCCTCGGGGCCAAAGATGGATACTTCATTTAACTGCAGCAGCTGCTGACACAAACCGTCCTTCAAGTGTTGGTTCAACTGGCAGCTAGATCAAAGAAGATGTGGAAGAAACAGTCACTGTGCAGTCAAATAAGAACTGAACTCAAAATGAACAGAAAGAGATACTAAATAGTACTGATATATGTCTAGTTCCAGGGACACCTGGATTCAACTCTAATCCACCTCAATATACCCATCATTACAGTCTACAGGCATTCTTGAGTGTCTGAATGGGGGGGGTTGGAATTCAAACCTGCAGCAAGATAACTCCAGGAACTGAATTTTAACTTGAAATTCATTTTCTAGTCACGAAACAATACATAGTAATGGGGTGCCCAAATATATGTATGAGACCACATATCCTGGTGAGCTCTGAACTGCACACTTTGGCATTGCCATATATTCTGAGTTAAAAAATAATTGAATAGTGTTTTTAACTGTTCAGGACACACACTCTGTCTTCAAATCACGACTGAAAACCTCTCTCTTTACACAGGCTTTTTACAAACAGCTCTAAGGGGCCACTAATCTTTCTCCCTTTCTCTCCCCTTGTCCCGAGCTGCCCCAGATGCCTGGCGGATACCGGTCCACCCTCTCTACTCATCCACTTCTTAGAATCAATTGCTAGATGAGACTACGCAACCTGCATGGACTTCATTACAAACACCGGCTTGCATCCAAATGAAATTTCCACTGCCATTATTCATTCATACTTGCATCACAACAACTGCAAGCAAAATTATCCCCCTTCTATACATGCATTTAATTTGTTTTCTATGCCCATGTATTATGCCTTTGTTTATGCTCGCCGGTGTGGACCAGAGGAGGATGGGTTCCTCTCTTGAGCCTTGGTTCCTCTCAAGGTTTCTTCCTCCTAGCCTGAGGGAGTTTTTCCTTGCCACTGTTTGTCCACTGGCTGCTCATTTGAGGCTTGGACCCAGATTTCTGTAAACACACCAACAAAGGAAGAGGACCCTCTCCAGGATCAACCCTCACAAGGCTGCAGGGCCAGACATCATACCTGGATGTTTTGAAGAGGTCACTCACAGTATCTACCCCCCCCCCCTTCAACGGTGCTGTATTTGAGTAGGCTCGCAGCACCAAATTCAACACAACACAGCACAACACAAACCCACCTCTAGTTGCTCTGCAAGCTAAAAAGTGCCCAAGTCCCACCACCCCATCATGTACTTATTCTACCAGGGAACCATTGAGAGTGTTATCACCAGCTGTATCACTGTGCGGTACAGTGTCAGTACTGCCTCCAGCCAGAAGACACTGCAAATAGTGAACTCTGCTAGCAAGATCATCGGCACCATTCTGCCCTCCCTCTCAGATGTTTACTCCTGCCTCACCTGCAAAGCAATCCGCATCACCAGTGACACCTCCCACCCTTTACACTGCTGAACCAGGCTGTCAGGATGCTAAACTCTGTTCACTACCTACACCATCTGCCCCCTGGACCATAACACACTCTTTGTCAAAGAAAATCTTCCTCAGCTGGTCCACATAAGTCTCAAATAGCACTTCAATCTAGCATATTTGAACATCTGCTGCTAACTGCACTACATTGCACCACCACTCTACCTGTACTGCTGTTATACACCTTGTGTGTATATGCTTCTCTTTCACACATTATTTATTTATCATTCGCACAGCCATTTTAGTATCTTTCTAACATTAGAATTGTTTTACTGCTGTATAGTTTCGATATTAGAAATGCTGTATATTGCTATACTTTTTATATTTGTTGTTATTCTTTGATGTTCTCGATTCTAGTACATGGTTTTCATCTCACCAGCTCGCTGTCTGCAGGAAGTCTCTAAAAAACTCCTGATGTCCTTGAAAAGATGGAGGAGGACAGGGTCCACTTAGAGCCTGTGGCTGGATCAGACGCTCCTGCAGGCGTTTAAGGCGTCCCAGACTGTCAGCCCCCACCATGCCCAGCAGGTCAGCATCTGGAGCATCACCAGGAGAGCCCAGAAGCCTGGGGCCCTTACACATCTGGAAAAAATGCACAGTAAACATCTGTTGCCCTTTTCAGTATAATGCAAATCTAATGTAAGAAGAACCCACTGTGGTCTACCTGCACCAGCTGCTTCTGGAAAAGTCTTGCAAAATGACAGTGGTTTCCTACTGCTGTCAGCTGACTGACCATTGCCCTGTGGGTGGAAAGAAGAGGGAAGTCGATAAAAACACACCATTTTACAGTAGAACTCTTTGCCTACATACAAAATAAACTCTTACCTGACTCTGTTGCCTAGTGCCACCTCAAACTCCCAGCCAGGCTCCTTATGGTAATCTTCCCACTCTCTTAGGAGCTCGTAAAATATATCTCTGTAAAGGTACAAAGCATCACACAATTATGATTGAGGAGGACAAGGACTCAGCTTCAGCACACAAAGACTGCAGTTTTCAGCTATTCTTTACCTCTGCTTCTTAAAGATGTGAAAGGCCTTGTCACTGCTGAAGTTTGAGCGGTTGTCAGTAGCTGGCTGGAATGGTACTGAATGAATGAAGGTGGGAAGATCTGGGAGAACCTATGGACCAATGTACATAAAAGGCAGTACATTAAAGCAGGGCAGCACAAGCAAAAAAAAAAACAACCTTATAATATATTTGTTTCAGAACAGAATCTGAATAGTCTATTTATCAGCTACTTTAGCCACTGCTGACATGTGTGCCAATGCACAGACTGTCTACTCCCTGTAGAGAAGCACTGGCATAGCTTATTGTCACTATGCCTAATGCCTGGGCATAAAGTCCATGTTTTCTGGAACGATGGTGCTCCATCCAGCACTTCTGAGATGTTCTGAGCTGTGGAGCTGCTCATCCAACACCCTGACCTCACAAAATCTCTAACTGCTGAAAGCAATCATAATCCACAGCAATGTTCCAAAATATAGTAGAAAGCCTTCCCTCGACAGTAGAGACAGTTACTCCAACTTAAGCAGTATTCACTTTCAATACCCTTGATTCCAGGTGAAACAATGAATAAGCAGGTGTCCTAATAATGTTGTTCATATAATGCAGAGGTTCTTAACCTTTTTCACTGTGTGACCCCCTTTTAGGCTCCAGTAAATTTCACGATCCCTCTACCCCCGGGAAAAAACGGTATCAATAAGTAAATATCCATATTCCATATGTAAATACATATTCCAAGTACCGTATTTTCCAGACTATAAGCTGCACCAGAATATGGCACCCGCAAAGTTTAAAAAAAAAACTGGAAAACAACATATATAAGAAGAAAAAGCTGCACCTCATTATAAGCTGCATGGTTTAAAGCGTGGAAAAAAGTAGTGGCTGATAGTCCATAAAATACCGTACTTTTCATCATATTTTCTCACTTTATTTTTTTCTGTTCTGATGTCTCTGGAGACAGGCATTTTGCTTCCCCACTTCCAATTCGACCTTCTAAAAAATGCTCCATTTTAATCCAGCCTGGATGACATGCCGAGCCACAATGTGCATGAACCTGAATCAAGAATCAGATTGAAGAGTCGAGCAGAACGGCGAGTGAGTCAGTTTGAATCAGTGAAGAAAACGTTCTAAAAAGGCTCTATTTTAAGAAACAGTGGGTGTACCAAGCCATGTCCTTCATGCGAGACACTCCATCAAGACTGAGAAAGATACAGTGTGAAAACGTTTAGTGCTTAAATCTGATTCATCGCACATTTAGCTCATAAAACGTCTTAGTGTCACATTCGTGACCCCCCTACAAGTACATCGTGACCCCCAGGTTAAGAACCCCTGATATAATGTAGTTGCATAACTTCAGACTACAGTGTTTTTCTAGGTCAGAACTCAAGTCAATCAGTTGGTTTCAAGCTATTGTGTCTGTTTAACAAAGGAGGTTTATGAATTACACTTCTATAAATCTATTGACACTTTCTATTTTTATATCAACTTCATTTTAAGTTGTGGGACTGGTATTATGTACATACTGCATGCTATGCAACACAAAGACTGACTAAAAACCATACTGCGCTTTACAAAATGTATGTTGAAGAATACAGATGTAAGAACTGTGATCAGTTCAAAGTCAAAACTCCCACATTTCTATTCAAGAATAAGAAAAATTCTACTTGTAAGAGTGTAATATTGAGATTCTCTAAGCAACAAAAGACTACTATTTTAGAAACTTGCTAGTGTTAGTGAGCTGCCTACCTTTGCTGTGCAGGTGTCTTGAGCTTGCACCAGAAGATCTCGCAGCCCTGGAGAGAAAACCCCCACTCTTTCATTCTCTGCCAGGAGGCGCAGAGTACAACGATCCAGATGTGAGAGCAGACTGAGAGATAGCGGGCAAATGCAGGGTAAGTGTAGATACAGAAAACAAACAAAAAGGATGCTGTTAATTAGGGTTAGAAGATGTAAAGACTCACGTAAACTGATCCTCCAGAACATTTACTGCAAAATATACACAGTTGTGGACATTTCCCAGGTAAGCTCTCTCAAGGGCATCTGTAAAATCACATGGATGAGAAGAAGGAAGACTGAGAACAAGTTGTGACAAAAATTGATGACTTTTGAAAACATGATGGGGTACAATAACCTGTTTTTCCCCCACACACATGTGGATCCTGTTCCATGGAATCTGAGGTTGACACACTTCGCGTGGTGAGCAACTGTAGCACAAAGAACACTTCCAGGAACACACATGGCACCAGGTTCTCTATAATGACAACAGTTTCGTTCAAAAATTAGAAAACCAAAAAAAAATGTATTTAAATAAATACTGAATGGATAATTTAGTAGAAACACAACACCAAGCATGGGTTAGATCAGAGTGTCCAATATTTACTTTCCTAATTTAGCTGTTAAGCTGTTAAGTTACAAGCCTAATGTAGCTAACCAGGTTACACCCCATCAATTAACATCCTGTCAACTTTGTTGGCTTGGTCTTCAGACAGATGACACTCAACAGTACAGTCTTGTACAAAGAAACATAAGACTTAAAAAAGCAGCATGACTATTTCATCATCTCAAACAACATAATCTAGTTCAGTTCGCAGTCAGTGAAATGCCAGTGGACTGTTATTTTGTTGGTCTTACAAATAAACAATGATACTTTGTTATCACAGAGCAGTAGTATGAAAGTAAGAATCACAAAAAAGTACACTGCCCTGCTAAAAATAATGGGATCAGCTAAAATTATTAATCATTCATGTTTCTTTATTGCCAGGAAAATACAAGCAATTTCAGAACATTCAAATTTTGAAATAAAATGATATTCTCAAATTTTGTCTAATATTTTAACATCATTTTATAAGAATAATTAATATTAATACACATTTTTTCTACTTTTTGTTCTAAATCCACAATTATGTCTCACATTTGAAGAAAGCAGAATATTTTGCTTCACTATTATTTTAATATTACAAAATTACTGCTCCCCTTGTGGTCTCACCTGAAATGCAAGCACAGTAGAGCTTGGCTAACAGGTTTAGCTCTGGTGCATAAGTCACTTTGGCAGGATCAGGGGCAGGTGCCTGGGGATCAGGAGTGACCTTAGAGTCTGGTCTCACTGATCTGGTGGGAGTGCAAACCCCAGGGGTAGGCTTTGTAGGGGAGCTTGTCTGCTGGGCAAGTTTAGACCTGAAGAACAAGTGACGAAGTTGACATACAGCAACAGAGAATAAAAATAAAAACAAGGAGATAAAGTTGGAGTTTGACAACTGTATTCTCAAGTTGCCTGAATACCTTTCTTTCTTCAGTAGCTCCCTCTCCTCTTGCAGACAGAGGGGACTTGCAGCATTTGGTCCTGTCCCCATGGTCTCTGGAATGGAAGGAGGACTGGAGGGCTGGCTGAGTGGTGTAGAAGTGAAGCAGCTCTTGGGTTTGGAGTTGGGTCGTTCTATACTGACTGGTGTTGGGTTAATCCGTCGAGATGGTTTAGTTGCTCTGGAAAAAATATTGAAATAACATTGGACACAGTAAATGCCAAGTCAATTAATACGATATCACAACGGTAACTTTACAATCTAACTTGTCTTTAAATAAACTTTAAATTTAAACTTTACTTCCTGCACATACTGTTCAAAAGGTTTAACTTAAAAGTAGTCAAATTGTGTATTTAGTGATTCTATTGGATAACAAATTAGATTTTTTTAAAAATATGAACAAATTTTACTCACACAGGAGAAACATGGGCTGTACCCACTGGGGGAAAGTCCTCCAAATTGTTGAAGTTGAGTTCTACTTGTGTGGGAGGGGACACCGGCTCACTTATCTTTCCTCCACCCCTTCCCTTTCTCCCTCCACCATCCCACCGGTAACCATCCTCCAACTGGCCATTACGAGCTCCTGCTTGCCTGCTTGATGCAGATCCGCCAAATGGCCCACTCCTCCTGCGCCCTCGATGCTGCTGCATGGTGGGGCTAGGCTGGGTCTCTTGGGGTGAAGTCATAAAGTCAGCAAGACAGTGGCGCTGGGCAGACCGCCGTTCAGAAGGTGTGTATCTAGAGGCAGGGCTCCATCCTGAACTGAATGACGGACTGCTAAAATGACTGATGCCGGTAAGGCTGTGAGGGCCACTCAGTGGTGTGTCAAGTTCATTTGGGTTCTCCCCTAGCTGGGATGTGTTGGCAGCAGGAGAGAAGAGCTGGACTCGGCTAGCACTGCGGGATCCTTGCCCTGATGATGATCTGTTTCCTCTGCGTTCACTTGAGGATCCCTGGGCTTTAAGAGGCCTGCTGGCACTGGGTGTTTTGGCAGGGGTAGCAGGGCCATGGGTTAAAGTGTTACTGCTCTGGTCCCTCAAGAAATTCAGAAGAAAAGGCACAAAATCTTGCTTGGTAACTTTTAGCTCTTGGTCATCACCTTTACATTTCTGCAATGAAAAAAAATTGAACTTTAAGTTTGTGCAAGATCATAATTTCTTCATCATGTATTTAGTACAGTAAAGGACTAAAGTTGAAAAATAACTGAAACGCAAAACAGTAACAACAGCAACAAAACAGAACTAAAACTGAAGTGCAAAGAAATTATATTATTACTGAACTTTTAGTTCTGTTGTTATTATTATCAACAACAGAACAGATCTAAAGCTAAAACTTAAGTGCAAAGCAATAATAATAATAATAATAATAATAATAATAATAATAAGAAGAAGAAGAAGAAGAAGAAGAAGAAGAAGAAGAAGAGAAATAGAACAGAGCTACATGTTCTGCTCCCTACAGTATTAAACTAACATTAACATAATCTGTTCCTATCAAAGCAGAGCTGCCCGGGTTACATGACCTGCTGAACTGCACTCTCCTGCTGAAATCAGACAGTTAAGCTTCGGTAAAGGCTGTAGCTCAGCTCAGCTCAGCGCTCAGTTCAGCTCTCAGTTCAGCGCTCAGCTCAGAGTTTAAACCCGCCTAACTTTAGTACCGGCTCTACTCTTCCCCTGCTCTGCTTCCCATGACAACACAAACTCGCTTTCTCACACATCAGATATAATGTGTGACATTCAGAGACACGCAGTTCCTTACGTTCTGTGCTGTGAGCCACTTTACGGCCCTGTTTATCTCCACTTCACTGCGCAGCAGCGATTCCAAAAGAGCCGCCATTCCTACCCTCCCTGCCCTCAGCGCACCAGCCCATAACAGCGCACAGGCTTCAAAATAAAAGTCCCCGTCCACCCACTGTTGAGGAAACGGCATGTAAATAAAAAAGAACAGATTATATCACAAGTTTTAAAGACAACATAGAGTGAAATGGTACTTCGGGACTAGACAACCCTGTTTAATTCTCCAATTCTGCTTGCAAAATCATATACTATTAAATGTATCATATAATAGGTCACAGAGATGACTGAATTAATGTCTCTTTCCCTCTCTCATCTGGAACATGTCATTAATAGAAAGGCAGGTTTGTGGAGAAACTGCCTTTCTCACACTGAGTGTTCTCCCTCACACTTGTAAACTTGACTATATATATATATATATATATATATATAGATAGATAGATAGATAGATAGATAGATAGATAGATAGATAGATAGAAGCTGATAAACATGCACAGTGAGTGCAAAAAAGAAGGTGGTCATAATGTTGTGGTTCATTGTAATTGATTTGTTGTACTGGCTTACAGTCATCATACTATGATGTGATCTCGGTTAAGAAATTATATATATATATATATATATATATATATATATATATATATATATATATATATATATATATGTATGTATGTGTGTGTGTGTGTGTGTGTGTGTGTGTGTGTGTCTGTGTATTTGACAGAGAGAGAGAGAGATAGCAGAATTAGTATAGCACATTTACTGTATAAATAATGGCACATTAGTTCTTAAATTCTGGAATTCTCTAAAATCTGAAAACTGATTTAGGTTTGTGTTTATTCTGTACAAATGAGTAATACAACACAGGTAACGTGATACATTGCACTTCCCTCCTTTTTCCCTTCCCTCACCACCCTCCCCACCCTCCCCAAACATACCCAGACAGCAAATGTGTTCACAACACCATAATTCAGCAGTACACCAACATCTCGCAGTTGTCAAGCACACACATGTGGAAAGCTTCAGAGTCTGGTATCAGAACTGAATGTGAATGGAAAGCTGGACCATGTTTTTCTTTTCTATGAAGTATATTTTCAACTTTTGCAGGAGACTGCATTTAAACTCTCCATCCCTAAATAGAAGAACCAGACATCAGACACATGTTTTATAGTTCCATTGTGTAAATGTTTTGTAAGTAATAGGTAATAAGACTAAATGATTGGCTGGGTGTCTTGTGGTTTGGTTTGGAGTGTGGCAGTAGTGTGTGGAGTGTGGCAGTAGTGTGTATGAACTGTGTGTGGAGTGTGTTGGGGGCTCGGTCGTTGTTGTTGTTATTAATCAGGCAGTGCTCTGTTCAGCTCTGCCGCTTATCTCCTGTCTGTGTCAGTGTTTTGCTCTCGTGTCTGTCTTTTGGAGAATGCCGTCGTGGTGCCCGCTCCTCCTGGCCGTTTCGGCGGGCAGGGGATCAGTGTGAGCGGAGGCTCTTCTCTCCAGCTCCACGTCTGCGTCGTTCCGCCGCCGTTCGTGAGGAAGCGCGACTGCAACTCCGACATGCCGTCTCCACAGGAGGGCTCACCCGGAGAAGGTGACCTGGTTACCGTCAAACACGAACTTACACACGGTGAGTTAATCACACGTCCACTGTTGAGCGGCGAACATCGCCTCTGTCCACACACGGCGATCAGCTGGGCTTAATGACTGACAGCTGGTTTGCGCTCCTCTCCAGCCACCGTTCCGCTTGCCCAGGCTGGTTTCAGCCGCGCTGTCGCGCTGATCGCGATGCTCAGGCCCGTCTCGGAGGAGCGAGCAGAGGGCAGGCTGTCTCCGACTGGCAGGACTATGGGACCAGCTGCTGTGTTAGCTTAGCCAGCTCGGAGTGTGAACCAGAGGTTGAAATCCAGGTCCGGAAAGTAGAAACGTGTCCCAGGACGCTGTTGTGACCGCCTGTCCGACTCTGCTGCAGCGGCGGGTTTGGACGTTGTGATAATATTAGAAGGGGGTCGTTAGTCTTGCAGTTTTGCTGTAGATTTACTAGAAGTGTGAAATCCGGATCCAGAAACCGAGACTCCGTCCCAGGTTTTAGTTCTGGCGGCGGTGTGTGTGGGGCCGAGCCGCAGCAGAGCCGCGCCGGCGGTCGGAACGACATCCGAAACGGACTTCTTACTTTCCGGACCCGGATTTCTCATCTCTACTTGGCTCGTTTAGTTAGTCAGCTAACGAGCTTTTAGGTGTTTCTCCGCTCACATCATTTGTGTCAGTTCAGTGTGACTTTCTACAAATCGAGCTGTTCCTAAGAACAGGAGCTCTCTGAAAACAGGGTTACTGTTCCTCCAGAGAGCCGGCCTTTCTTCAATCAGACCCCTCAGACCACCTTCATCATAAACCTGGAGAACAGAGCTGCCCTGTGTGTGTGTGTGTGTGTGTGTGTCTGTGTGTGCGCGTGCGCTTCATATTCTCATGCTTAGTATACTAAGTATCCATAGTACACAGTTCATATTAAAAATAGTAAATATTAAGAGTGCAGCCTTCTGAGACATGTTGAGACATGTTGAGTATATAGACAGTTATGTACCACATTAAAATACAGCAGTTGTAATTACCAAGTCATAATTATTTATTATAATTGCCCTGTTTTTATCAACAAAAACCTCTGTAAAGTCAAAACAACATGCATGGAGGTGTTAATCTACATTTGTCAGCTCATTTCCCTGCACATCGCTCACAAAAATAAGTGTCCCACATATTCACCTCAGTCAGCTCTTTTTCTTAACAGCCAAATAATTGTTAATTGAATAATTCTGATTATTGATACATGATGTGGTTGATTACTGTAAAAAAAATGACATCAGGCAGACATTTTGGTGTGACTGGTGGTTCAAAGAGATGGTATTGCACCTCGGAAAAGCAGAATGTTTGTTCTAGAGGTAGAGCATATTAATAAAAACTCATCTCAGTACACTGTAGAGCAATTGTATTTGTATATTGTAGCATCAAAAACACAGCATGATGTATAATTGTGACATTTCTGTGTCAGAATTTGAAGACAGTACTCTGTAGAGTGTCGTCCCTCTGGAGACCAAACCATTTCCACACAAACAAGCCACTCATATTCTTTTTTGGAATTAAATTCTACATAGGCTGTAACCTGAATAACAGATGCAATATTATGATATGGCCATTTTATATCTTGTGCAAAATATATCATGATGTATTGATATTTACAATATATTGCTTAGCCCTGGTTTAGGCAAAACTTTGATAAGGCCCATTCAGGTGCATTTTCTGTTTATTAGAGGTGTAACAATGCATCAAAAATTAATTTCACTGAAGCACCATGCTTCAGCATGCGCTCTCCATTACAAGAAACTCAAAAGTTTACCACACAGCTTATTTGAAAGGGAAATTCTGCTCCTTTTTGTCATTTTCACTCACCATAGTCAGACTCCAATCATCTTGAACTAAGACTTTCAATGTGTGTTACTAACGTGTTAATGGCTTACAAGTTTCTGGGTGGATCTTGAACTTGTGAAATTTGATTGTGTAATATCAATCTTGATATATAGTTAGAAGCTATCATGTGCTGCATTTTTTCCATTTAACTGCTTGCACCAAACCATGATGCCTGTACCATGTCGAATACACATACCTTTACATCCCTTAGCCAAGGTTCTCAGAGGACAGATTTATAATTCTAATAGAGTTCTCTAAAGTAACAGTAAATAAGTGTGAGGGGAGACTAGTTGGATGCCTACTAAATTTCAGATCACATGTGACTCACAATGCTTTTTTGGTCCAGATCTGGGTCTGTTGATACTGAGCACAATGGTGTTAGTTTTTGTGTGTATTGTGTGATTCGGGGTGCGGTAAAATGAGTGCACATCATTTGGGAGTTATGTTGTCCTGGTTTAATGGATTATAAATAGACCCATAGGACCCATAACATCCTGTAGTCAGAGGACCAAGAGCAGGTTAAAGCGCCTCTGTCTGCATCTATCTTCACAAGTCATGAAGAAATTTCTTGCAGATGTGGTATGGATTGGAAATTTTTAATCTGCACTGAGGGTAAAAATACTTTCTGCAGTAAGGTATTTTTGAAACTGTTAGACAATCTTTTTGGGAGGTCACCATTAAACAACAGAAAACTACACATAAAACCAAATCACAAGACACATAAAAAAAGTAGAAAATTCTTAAAGTAGAATGATAGTTGTCCACATTATATTTTCCTCGTACCTTAAAGCTTTCTCACACCCACAACACATTCTGTGTTCTGTCCAATCAGAGAGTAAGTTGTGGTAGTCAGAGATGCCGCAAGGCGATAATGAAACAGCAAGCTGTACATTTTGCTGTGAGGTTGTGGCTTCTGAAATGATGAGTTTATATCCTTTTAATATCAGATGCTTTGCTAGTGCTACATGAGTCAAAACCACAACTTTGTCCTGTGCACTTTATGAAGCAAGCCATGAAAATTATTAGTTTCTTTACAAGCAAGTGTTTTCAGTGACCCACGGCAGCTGCTATGTAATGCAAATGCTGATCAAATTACAGGAACATGACTGGCGTGACTGTCTCAACTGCACAAATAATTACACAAAGAATAATGACAGAAAGATTTAGAAAGATTAATAGTAAAAATAACAATAATAATCTGTGGAAGTAAAATAAATACAATTGAGTTATGGTGCAATTATTAAATAAGTTTTGATCTTTGGTACTGCATTCCTGTTAAATCAGGATCAATGTGCATTACACAAAAACTCACCTCAGCAGATAATTGCTTAAAAATAGATGAATGAAACCAATGATTAGATCAGTTTGCATGACTTATTACATACTCTTAGAAGTCTTAACATCAGCCATACCATGCACATGCACACCCGTGGCTTTTCCAGTGCCTGTAGAAATTTGCCAGTAGAATAACTTGTAAAAACTTTCAGGTTTAATTATTGAGGTGTTTAACCGAAAAATACTGCATTACCATCCATGTTCACTCAAAAGTAATTAGGCAATTGACTGATCAGCAATTCCAAGGCCAAATGTGGCCTGTTCCTTCATTATTTGACAATTAAAGGAGGTAAAAACCTGGAGTTATTTTCAAATGATGTATTTTCATGTTGTAGCAGTTCACATTGGCCCTCACCCACCCAAACAAAGCCACTTACATTAGAATGCTGTTCATAGACTTCAGTTCAGCGTTCAACATCATCATCATCATCATCATCATCATCATCCCTCAGCATCTGGAAGGAATGTTGAGCCAGCTGGGCCTGAACATCTCCTTCTATTATTAGATCCTAGATTTCCTAATTTAAAGATCTCAGTCAGGATTGAAACACTATCCCCCAGGGCTCTGGTCTCATTCTACAGCTATTCACACTACGCAGCAGAGTTCAAATCTCCTGACCAAGCTTACTAATGACACAACCATGGTGGGTCTCACCAATATGAATGATGAAGAGGTGAATTGGTTAACAGAGAACCACAGTCTCTTAAGGTGGATTAAGCTAAAGATGGTTGTTGATGTTATTATGAGTATGAGGTGACTACCTCCTTGACTGAACATCAATGGCTCTGTTGTTGAGAGTGTCAGGAACACCAAGTTCTTTAGCATTCATATTGCACAGAACCTTACATGTTCCCTCAACACCAGCTCAATATTCAAGAAAGCCCAGCAGTGCCTCAGCATCCTGTGGTCATAATGCTTGTATTTACAAGTATTAAAAAATCTCCTTAAATGTTTTTGGATAAAAATGAAGGAATTAAATTAAATTAAAGCTGGATGTCTACTCTTTAATCACATCTTGCTTCATTTCAAATCCATTATTGTGGTTACATAATATGTAAATGATTACATAAAAGATGTACACATTTGACAGAAGTACATTCAGTGCATTTGCGTGAATAATAACAGTACTGGTCAGCAGTACTCCTGCAGAGAAACAGAGATTGTGCTATTGAGATTGAAAGTGAGATGAGATTAGTTGCAGTGTGCGGTTGATGTGGGGTGCAGTGCTCTCGTCTCTGCGTGCTCAAAGCGACTGTGACAGCAGGAATCCCTTCACCTCAGTGGGCAAGCTCATAACCAGCACATGAAGGAACACGTGACCTCACTTACTTTTACACTTGAAACAGCACGCTAATATGAAGGCCTGCTCATCTCACACATATATGCACTCATATGTGCTTCATTACACACTCTACTTCAGTACTGCTGTTGATGCATCTGTAACCGATGCAGTCTCTTACATATTTGAGGGAAGACATTAGTGTAGATATCATACACTGAATAATATATACGTTGAACATGTCAAGCTTTTCAGTAGCAACAACTACAGACTCAAGATATCATTGGTTCAAAGCTACACTGTATTCCTGAAAACAGAAGTGAAATCATCTCTGCAAGGAAATCTTTGTGACATTTATGACCACGTGCTAACGGAAGAATAAAAAAAATGTCTGAAGGCCAGCATATTGTTTGTCTTTTTTGAAGACTTGGTGTAGTCTGACATTAATCATTTCTAACATATAGCTCAATGAAACAAGCAGAGAAAGGAAGTTGCGTGTGCATGTGCGTGTGTGTGTGTGTGTGTGTAATTTGTTTTATTTAGAAATAGCCCAATCAGTGAAATGTACTTTGGAAGAGCCAATTAAAACACCCTCTCTCTAAGGGCGTTTTCATACCTGTAGTTCGTTTGCTTTGGTGCAAATCAGTTCATGATTTTGTTAACTTTAGGGGCGTTTTCCCAGGTGCTTTGGATTGTTTTCACACAAGGAAAAGCACAGAGAAATGCGTCACAACAAACCATAAATCAGACCTGTCTTGGGTGAGAGCCAGGAGAAGGTCCTGTATTTCAGGATAGGGCTTATTTCTGTGCAGTTTAACGTGGAGCAACAGAGTTGGTATTTGTTCATAGCTATAGGGATTATCTTGTCAATATGCCAGGTTAAACTGCACCTTTGTGGATTATGCCTATTAGTTGGGTCAGATCAAGGTGAAATCATGGGATAAATGTAACTCATCTGACAGATGCAATGTCAGCAAGCCCCTCTTTTTGAGCTGCTGCAAATACAGCATTGCCACTCAGATCCCTGGCTTGGATACATCAGCCACAAGCACCTGTGCCTGCATCACAGTGGGATCTGTCCACTCAGTTGCACTTTCCCAGGTCAGGCCATGGTACCAGCACCTTTGAATGGTAGGCCCATTGGAGCCCCTCAAAGTTTGTGAGCAGCTCTCAGGATTGGCTAAATCAGCTTATCAGCAGCTCTTATCAGCTGATGTCAGCTGGTAGATGGCTATGTGTGTTGTGGGTTAGGTTGTTTTCAGTGGAGAATATAATCATTTAAAATATAGAAAATGGGAAATTAAATCTTAATTACAAAATAGAAAATTGTATTGAGCTTGAAAATGTGTGCTTCATTATACCTGAGGTGTATATCATCATATATCATGATACTTTAAATAAGATTACGTGTTACAACATTTTGACCCACAGACAAAAAGCAGTAACAGTTTCAGATAATAACAACTTATTATTCATTACTAGTCTAAATATGTGGCAATACATGCAATTAAACTATAAATGCTGATTATGCATTTGATCAAGATATCAATGAAATATTGTCTTATTTTTGCTGTTTTGAAAAATACATATCCAGACACCACTGTATCGTATCCAATCTAATTTTGCAGCCTTAGTGTGTAGTGTTATAGGCTGCCACAAAGATTTGTTTCCAGCAGCAATATCTGCCAGCCAAGAAACACAGTGCCTCTGATTTGCATATTTACTGCTTAATATACACACAGCTTGTCAGATTACTGTACACAACACCGTAGTTGGAAAGGTACCTATTGCACACTGTTATTTAGGATGCTTTCTTTAAGTCGAATCATTCAAGGATTAGTGTTTCAGCCTCTTCTTTCCTCTCTACAGCCAACCTGACAGGTCATGTGGAGCGTGTTGGCATCGAGAACTTTGAGTTGCTCAAGGTCTTGGGGACAGGAGGTGAGTTCCAGGATGTTGCATTTCCACAGTGCGTGTCTGTTCCCTCTGCTCTGAGTGTTCAAACACTGTTCATTTCCTCTGCACGCAGCTTACGGAAAAGTATTTTTGGTGCGCAAGGTGAGTGGGCACGACTCAGGCAAGCTGTATGCCATGAAAGTGCTGAAAAAGGCCACCATTGTGCAGAAAGCGAAGACGGCTGAGCACACACGTACAGAGCGCCAGGTCTTGGAGCACATCCGACAGTCCCCTTTCCTCGTAACCCTGCACTATGCCTTCCAGACAGACACCAAGCTGCACCTCATCTTAGGTAGGATCAGTTCTGCTTCTGCTTTCCAGCAAACTGTGACTGAGATACACATTTCAACTTGTGAAATATATTGTTCAATCAGTTGTGACGTGGTTAAATATCACAGTAATTTAACAGCTTAAGACTCTCTTTTATACTGTAATGTTCAAATGTATATGTTTATATGTTTAGCTATAGGTAAAGTTCATGGTGTAATTATGCATTAATACTGTTATTGCCAGGAAATTGCTGACACAGATATGCTAATGCACGCAACTCATCTAGTCCGTTTAGAGAAGTTCTGCCAATAAGATAAACATTATTATTTGCACCGCGTATAATGCCAGACATAGGCTAGAGGGTGTAACTGGCATATTAAAATAAATATCAACATTTTAAACAATTGCATATTGCATATGGGTGGTATGGACAAAAAAATCATATTCTGATATATTAGCTAAATGGTGATATACAATACACTATGCAATATATGATGTTAAAAATTTGTAATGTGATTTTTAAATTATATTTGAACATATTGAATTTTGATTTTTCATTTTTTTTTTTATACATGCTCAGTCCAGAGCAAAGGAGATTCTGCAAGGTTGAAACAGAATATTATTCAAAAGCCTTAAAACTCAATATAAATGATATCACCTCAGCCCATATCCACCTCTGTTTATAACTCAATATAGATATAAATATCAATATTTTGCCCAGCCCTAATAACAAGTCTCAGAATTAGATGTAACATTTAAACTGAATATAGGCCTGTAGAATAACAGAATAACAGTAATAATTCTAGGTAATAAAACGTAGCCAATTCACACTCCATTGCAAAATGTTCTGAAAATGTATTGACAACACATTCCAACACATTCTGCTGTCACTGGAGTGTGTTTATTCAGGATCTTTTTATTAACAGAATGGGAGAGTTGATTTTTCTGAAGCTACAGCAGAGCTGTTCTATTGCAAAACTAAGCCATCTGCAAGCAGCAGAGAGTTTAAGCTGATGCCAGGCTCTGATTGCAGACTATGTGAATGGGGGAGAGCTCTTCACACACTTGGTGCAAAGGGTCCATTTTAAAGAGCAAGAGGTTGCTTTGTACAGCGGTGAGATCGTACTGGCGCTCGAACACTTGCATCAGGTAAGGAGCATAACAACACCTGTGTGATGTAAGCAAATATGAAACTTCAGCCACCATGTTGATGTTTTGTTTCTGAGATTAAACTTGGGAAGGCACTGAATGGGGAAGTACTTCCTGTCTCACTCAGCGCTTCTCTTCTCCCCTGTCATCACACATCGCTTCTGCCCCATTTCTGATTTTACAGAGTTTCCAGGCCAGCCAATTTAATGGGCACAAATATAGCTGGAGTGTTCACAAAATATCTCTAAGGCTTTGTTTACTGAAAGGAGAAGAGCTCTATTTTTGCTTCTAGCTGATTCCCTGCACAGCTGCAATTATCGAGGGGGGAAACGTCGCCTAGAGGCTTTCTGTTGGCCTGGTCCAAACAGACAGAACAAATTAGGTTTTCATTTCATGCTTCACTGTTTATCAAACAAATGTGATATTATATTACCCATGTGAATCACTTTAAAACCCAAGAGCTCCATACAGACTTTAATTGTGATGATGCTGTTGTGATATTCTGCTGTCCTCCTGTAACACACAAGAGATATTAAAAAGCAGTTTTTCTTAATGCAGCAACCAAAATGATTGCAAACAAATCTCTCTTTCTTTTTAGCTTGGAGTTGTCTACAGAGACCTAAAACTGGAGAACATTCTTCTGGACTCAAATGGACACATTGTCTTAACAGACTTTGGCCTTAGCAAAGAGTTTGATGAGGTGAGGCAGTACCCTGAACAGAAATATGTCGTTTCACCTCAGACTGTAGACTACACTTCATAATTATGTTCATAATTTCCGTTCGGGGAGAACATAATACAAACTTGGGTATTGAAAGTATGCTGAAAGTTTTCATAGTATGTATACTGAAAGACAGACTGAACGATTGTATTATACTTCGCACTACGTTTCATTAATCTGAAAACAATGTAAGGAAGAATATTACAATTTATTGTCTAGAAGTTAATTGTAACAGGTTAAGAAGTTGTAGTTGTATGGTCTAGTAAATTATATTATTCCAGTTTTATTTTGTTTGAATCAGACGAGTTTTCAAACTTAATACACCTATATATAGTCAGTAAACACACACACACACACACACACACACACACACACACACACACACACACACATATATATATTATATACAGTACAGGCCAAAACACACCTTCTCATTCAATGCGTTTTCTGCATTTTCAGGAATCTACATTGTAGATTCTCACTGAAGGCATCAAAACTATGAATGAACACATGTGGAGTTAAATACTTAACAAAAAAAGCTGAAATAACTGAAACTAGTTTCTTCAAAATAGCCACCCTTTGCTCTGATTACTGCTTTGCACACTCTTGGAATTCTCTCAATGAGCCACCTCTGGGAACTCCTTCAAGACTGTTGGAAAACCATTCCAGGTGACCTACCTCTTGAAGATCATTGAGAGAATGCCAAGAGTGTGCAAAGCAGTAATCAGAGTAAAGGGTGGCTATTTTGAAGAAACTAGAATATAAAACCTGTTTTCAGTTATTTTGACTTTTTTTGTTAAGTACAAAACTCCACGTGTTCATTCATAGTTTTGATGCCTTCAGTGAGAATCTACAATGTAAATAGTCATGAAAATACAGATAATTGAGAATGAGAATGAGAAACCTTTGGCCTGTACTGTGTGTGTATATATGTGTGTTTGTGTGTGTGTGTGTGTATATATATATATATATATACATATATATATATATATATATATATATATATATATATATATATCAGTAAAAAGAGGATGTGGCAATGGTTGCCTATTTATTTTTGACCACAAAGTAGAAGAGGAAATGTGTGTCCCAATTTATTTATTTATTTACTTACTTACTTACTTACTTACTTACTTACTTACTTACTTACTTACCTACTTGCCGATCAACCACAACATTGTGACCACCATACAGCAGTGTTGACCAGCTCTCTGTTGTTCCTGTGCGGTCCTGACCATAACAGATGCCATGGCTATATGACAGCTATTACTTTTTGATAAATCTATTAAAAAAAAAAAATCTCAAATCCAACTGTAACTAAAGAATTAAAGGTTCTTGGCTTCTCTGATGGTTTAACTGGGAAGCCTTAGTTGTAACACCATGTAGCAATTAACCCCTGTATCTTCAAAACAGTGCTGTCTGTGGCTGGTTTTACCAGAGATTATAATTGGCCTCAATCTCTCTGGGGGCAGGATGGCCCTCGCTCTTCCTCAGCAGACGTTATTCAGTGCAGGGTAAATCCCAGATGTTGTTTTTGAGAAAATACTTAAATGTAGCCCAAAATATGTTCTAAAAATACATTTAATTATGCTACATTTTACCCTCTCTTAAACCTGTGCAAAAAGCCTTCTCTTTCACATCAAGCCAATTCAATTTTTGCCTATTTAACTATAGACATAGTTGTCCCACTGTCAGTTCTTTCGGAAGAAACTCATCAGTTGCACAAGCACTGAATTTACTTTCATAACCTTAGAAGAGATTTAAAGCAACTAAAGTTTCAAAAGAAACTTCAAAAGAAATCTTAAGTTGTCTTGTATTACTATTTAAAATGGTCAAACAATTGTCAGCCAGACTTCCAGTCTCCTGAGTGAGGCTTACAGCCCATTAAAGTGCATATTTCTGTGTTAATGGATGAGTGTTTACTCCTGGCCAGGAGTTTACTCACCACCCAGTATCTACACTTGCAGGTCCTGACATGCTCTGTTCTGCCAAAGTTAAACAGTGCACCTCCAGTTAACCCATCATTTCAGTACACAATGTTTAACTTCAATGGAATTTCTCTTTATGTGTTTCTGTTGCTATATGTTATTGAAGGACTCGGTGAGTCTTCTCTTCAGTATGAAAATTGAACTGCAGTGTAAACTGGGAATGCACATGTAGCTGTTGTTTCCTCCACTAAACTTGCCCCTGTGTTTGTCTCATAGGTAGAGAGGGCTTACTCTATCTGTGGCACGATAGAATATATGGCCCCTGAGATTGTAGAAGGAGGAGAATCTGGTCATGACAAGGTAAGAGTCAACTTACACTCCACATGTAATTATTTGAATATTAGCAGTTTCAGTTGTGTGATTGTTGTAAAATTTTCGGAAACATTGAATTTACATTAGATAATCATGTATACAAACTACTAGGGTTGAAATAGTTCATATAGTTTTCAGGATAACAAAAATAGTGTGGCTTTTGTTGCAGCTTTCAGCATTATAAAGTATAATATCATAAAATGTTAATTTACAAACACAAATGTAGCAACGCTTTACGATTATGAGAAGAAATTCATATACATTACAACATGCTTTTGTTTTGTTCTGGTTTATTCAATCCTCCCATTGCTGTGCGGTGTGTGTGCGGCTATGCCATTGCAGGCAGTGGACTGGTGGAGTCTGGGAGTTCTGATGTATGAGCTCATGACTGGTGGTTCTCCTTTCACTGTGGATGGGGATGAAAATTCACACTCTGATATAGCTAAGTAAGTACTAATGATGAACTGATACTTACTGGTCGGATTTGTGAATGTGAAAGTGGTAAATAGTTTTCAACACATTTTTCTGTTCTCAATCTTCGAGTATATATATATATTACAAAATATAAGGCCTGTTTATCCCTGCCGCTATTACAGTGTTGTTAGATTTGTTTGCAGAAAAGTTTGGTCCTTAAAATGCTTTCATTCTCAGAAAGTAAACACACTTATGCTGCAAAATTATATACAGGTGTCGGACAATGAAACACCTGTCATTTTAGTGTGGGAGGTTTCATGGCTAAATTGGAGCAGCCTGGTGGCCAATCTTCATTAATTGCACATTGCACCAGTAAGAGCAGAGTGTGAAGGTTGAATTAGCAGGTAAGAGCACAGTTTTGCTCAAAATACTGCAATGCACACAACATTATTGGTGACATACCAGAGTTCAAAAGAGGACAAACTGTTGGTACACGTCTTGCTGGCGCATCTGTGACCAAGACAGCAAGTCTTTGTGATGTATCAAGAGCCACGGTATCCAGGGTAATGTCAGCATTTCACCAAGAAGGACCAACCACATCCAACAGGATTAACTGTAGATGCAAGAGGAAGCTGTCTTAAAGGGATGTTGGGGTGCTAACCCGGATGGTATCCAAAAAATGTCATTCCCAAGACGAATTGACGCTGTATTGGACACAAAAGGAGGCCCTAATACACCATACTAATAAACTATTGTGGTCTAAAACCAGGTGTTTCAGTTTCATTGTCCAACCCCTGTATATTCATTTGATTCCAGCAACTCCTTCTTGGTGCATTTTTAGTCCTATTGTTTTCCATAATAATAGTGAATAGGGATAATCCATCAGAACAGTAATGAAATATCTGTTAAGATCAATTGATTCTGCATGCTTAACTTACTGATCTGATTCCTACCTAAATTAACTGCTTTCATATTTGGTCTGAAAATTAACTGATACTAATACATTACTGATTGATCCTTTCACCTCTAGTAAGATGTTGGGACACAATGGTGATACTGTGGTGGGGTTGCATGAATGGGCTAGAGATAATCTTGGGTGTTACAGTGATGGAGTGTGGACAGGTATCTTATTTGAACTGATGGCCTCTCCTATCTTGTTCTTTCATTAGGAGAATCTTAAAGAAGGACCCTCCATACCCAAAAGACATGGGGCCTCTGGCCAAAGACATCATTCAGCGACTCCTTATTAAGGACCCAAAGAAAAGACTAGGCTCTGGACCCTCAGGGGCCCAGAATGTGAAGAGCCATCCATTTTACCAGGCAAGAATAAAGCTGTTAGAAATGTTAATGTGGAAATTCTTGACTCAGGATAAAACATCATTGTGCCATTTTTTTTTCATGCTGAAATCAGAGAGTAACTGAACAAAAATACGTGTGTCTAATTCAGAAAATTAACTGGGAGGATTTGGCTGCCAAGAAAGTCCCTGCTCCCTTTAAGCCTGTGATCCGGGATGAGCTGGATGTGAGTAACTTTGCAGAGGAGTTCACAGAGATGGACCCCACATATTCCCCTGCCGCACTGCCTCAGAACTGTGACCGGATCTTCAAGGTGAGGCTCCGGGTTACCTGACATTTTGTGGACATAGGAATGCACACCTATTTTCATTGACATCTCTGTGCTTCCTGTGCTTATATTGTGTAGTTAGGTTTTGATGCTTAGAGATTCTTAACACCTTTATAGATTATAGATAGATTTTTTGTTGAGATTGGATGTTTAATAAGGTTAGTTAGCGTGACTCTGGAGTTGACCCTCACTTTGCCTTGCTGGAAAGTAAAGAGCGGTATTTGACATTCTATAATGATCATGTAAATAATGTAAGCCTGGCTGTCTGTGTTGGTATTGAAATGAGCAGAAGGGCTGTTTAGAGACATGTAATTATGCTGATGTGGAGATGGATTTGAGTGTCAGATGTGAATGACTATTTTTGATGCGACTTGAACCATAATGTTGCCTATAACATGATGCCAGCTGATGTCGGCGCCATTGAATGGGATCGCATCTATGATTGCCTGCTGGATCCTCTACTCCGCAGGATCAATAGCTCCATTAACGACACTGTCTCGCAATGAAAGGTTGGCGTCTGCTAGAATAACCATGCCTGCCTCGATTACTCCTTCAACCTCTGATTACCAACTTCAGCCTGGCTTCTTTTTTCCCAAGCGCTCCCCTTTCATGTACTGTGGAATTTTGATCCTTCGTAATTTGCAGGCGTTGCAGCGATTGCGTCTGCAGTGATAACTTTCAACTTGCGTATCTCACCCTCCCCACACACCACCTCATCTTCCTACCCCCTACAACCCCCAGCCCCCAGAACTCTTCACAAAACCAAATTAAGTTGCATTAGAGGACCGTGATGCAATTTGAAAAGCAAAGCAATCAAACAGCGCGGCTTGGCAGTTAAGAGCATTTCACCCATTCATCCCTCCATCCTTCCGTCCATCCATCCACTCCTCCACCCAATGTGGCACCCGCAGCTGTGGGCTGAGTGTATGAGGGGGCCACTGCAGTCTGAGGCTTTTATGCAGCGACAGCTAAATGCCGCAGATGATGCAATTATCACAGATGGACAACAAATGTGACTTTGTGACTGGAGCGCTCAGCCTGGAGGAGGAGAAAAGAACAAGATCCCAAGGGCCTGTTTTTCAGAAGTTATGCACATTTGGCTTTTTGGCTTCTGGACTGAGTAATAAATGTAGGAAATGGAAGTTGCTGTTTGTAGGATTCAATTATGTTGATTGATCACAATCCAAAAAAAAAACCACTCTGATGTATCAAGTGTGTGCATACAGTAAAATGTACATCGTTAATGTGAGTGACTTGTAGGTATTAACGAGCATGAGAAAGTATGCCCATGTAAAATACTGTTTTAGTGCTTAGTCAAATGCTATGATGCCACAGTCAGCCTGAGGTATTTGTTCATTTTTGGCTGTGTATGTGTTTGTGCTGGCTTGTGCAGGGCTACTCCTTCATAGCTCCATCTATCCTGTTCAAGAGGAATGTGGTGATGGACGACCCAGTACAGCTGTGTGGTGGAGCAGACAGGCCTGGATCTGCTGCAGTAGCACGCAGTGCCATGATGAAGGTAACAGTGTAAACTATCACCTCTTACAGCCATAGAATTAGAGAATGTAGGCAATTATGTAGAGGGGTTGTTTATCTTTATTTTCATTTTGCTTTATTTTATTGAACAATAAAATAAAAAAGCTATTTTCGGAGTGAACAGCAAAGCACTTTTGTAAGTTGCTCTGGAAAAGGGCGGCTGCTAAATGCCATAAATGTAAATGTAAACAAATTGATTGCTTGCTCAGTTCTTAGGGTCAGTTCTCAGGCTACTCGTGATGGGCAGTGTCTGTTGTTAATCATATGCTGGGGTGTTCAGAATCAGGGTTCTCCCAAGAATGCCAGGGAAATTCAAAACCTTGTGTATGACTACTCTAGAACTGTGATTAGTATTGGGACTCCTGCTCATTCATTGTTTTTTTCAAAATTAAGGAAATTATAATAGTTTATCCTGCTTTTGTTGGACGATTTTGGCTTTCTACAAAATTTTGCAGCATTGCTGTGAGCATTTGATTGCATTCAGCAACAATAGTGTAGGTGAGGCCCAGATATTGACAGTTCACCAACCTGTCATATAGCCCATTCCTGGCATTAGACCTCTGCTCCAGTCCTATCCTATCGTTCATTTACACATGTGTTTCATCAATGGGTGCAATTTACAGCAGAAAGTGTGTCCACCACCATGTGGATATATCATGTATGTAAAACTCTGTATATTGTTGGAACATATAGAGTCTTGTAGAAGTGAGGACAAACATATCAACACACTCTGGGACAATCTTCTCATTTCCCTAACTTTTAACCTTTCTGGGACAGATGAATTCCTAACATGGGAAATGCCAACAAATTAAAAATATATTATTTTGTGATGTGTTCCATACAGGACTCCCCATTCTATATAAACTATGAGATGGACCTGAAGGATACTGCACTGGGGGAGGGCAGCTTCTCTATATGCAGGCAGTGTACACACAAGAAGAGTGGACAGAAATATGCAGTAAAGATTGTTAGCAAAAGGTACCTCCTTTAAAATACATGCACCGCTTTATTTGCAGTATTATGTCTTGTACATGGATTATTAATGTTTATTTGTTTGTAGGCCATTTAATGCATGGAAAATGTGATGCTTTGAATTTTGTACATAATTGGACTGAAAAATGAGGCTCTTTTGATTTATTCATTTGAATTGAGGCACTGCTTTCACTACAATGTATATTTTGCCATATTCAAGTACACTCTGTATCACCGGCCATACAATATACCTACCATGAAAATGAATTCCTGCAACAGTACAGTATTAGCATTCTTTGATGTTTTGTATTTGAAGTTTTTGCAATGAAAGTCTTCTCTGATGGCTGAATTTAAATGTACAATTTCATGAAAAAAATTCTTGCTTTTTCAAAGAATGGAAGCACAAACGCAGAAAGAGATAGCTGCTCTCAAACTCTGTGATGGACACCCCAACATAGTCAAACTACACGAGATCTACCATGACCAGGTAGGCCACAGTACGTGTAGTATGTGTGAGTGAAAGACAGAGAGAGAGTTGTAAGGCTGTAAAGCTGCTCTAGGAATGCTACAGCCTCATTCAGTCAGGAGAAGTAGAGCACAGTGAATGAAATAGAATCTTCTCTCCTTAGCCTTGCCCTACTTTCAGAAACAAACACCTCCTGGCAGGATTAGCCTCACACCTTTTGTTATTTTTAACCCCTCAAATGTCTGACTTCTATTAACAGTCATGGCTTATTATTTGAATAAGTATGAATTATTCTTACAACAGCACTACAACAAACATTGGAGCAAAAAAGATGTGAAAATAATATGGGAATGTGAAATCTGGCCCCACAAATCGATTATCACTGTTTAATGAGTAAAAATAACTTGGACGTGGACATGAGTAATAAACTGACCATTAACAATGTTAGCTCATAACAAACCAAATAACAATGAAGATGAGAAATGAACGAGTCAGTTCTGCAAGTAGTTTGCCAAGGGCTTCTTAAACTGAAACTTCAAAGAACGTCTTTATTGACTCCTCTTCTGAAACAGCTTACTTAGTTAAACTCTACATCATCCATTCAAGTCATAAATATTATAAAAGAATGAAGAGATAAACACTTTGAAAAGACAAGGGCTGATAATAAATAAATATAAATCTTGTGTAAACTAGTTTAAAATTATGCACCTCAGAGATATTGCACATAAAAACATAAATGAAATTGCGCAGATCAACCATACTGGTTCATAGTGGTCACCCATTAAGGGAGGAATTATAGAGTTTTGTGGCCACAGGTAGGAATGACCTGTGCACTGAAAGTGGTTTGGTAGAGTGGGTTGAAGTCATTGTCTGTAATTGCCTGCAGTTTGCACAGCATCCTCCTCTCTGACGCTGCCATCAGAGAGTCCAGCTCAACTCCCACAACATCACCAGTGTTATGGATCATTTTGTTGAGTTTGTTGGCATCTGTCGCCCTCAGCCTACTGCACCAGCATGCAACAGCATAGAGGATAGCACTCGCCACCACACACTCAGACAGACTGGTAGATTTTGAAGGACCTCAGGTGCCTCAAAAAATAGAGACTAGTTTATCTAAACTGTCAGGTTAGTTCACTTAGTGGTTTAGTTACAGAAGGCTTTTGGAAACAATGAACAATTAAGGACTACTTAACAAAGTAATTAACATTATAAAGCTTTTGGGAAACTCATCTCATCTACATTGGAGTCCCAAAAAACCTGCTACCTGAAATCCCACCAACCCACAGCAGGGTTTTTTGGAATGTGGATGGGAATCATGAGGAACAGACCTGTGAAAAAGTGTTATTCCAATTATTGAACATCTGAGAATCGCCTGCTAAATGCTTCAAACCAAACAACTTTTAATTAGCTTTTATTTTTTGAAAACAGGCTATTGTCCATGGATTTTAATACAAAGAATGGGATCCAGTTTTGGTTATGTGAAAAAGTTTGGGTACTTAGCCTTTATATAACTTGAAATGCATTTTGCCACTTTGTATAAGATGAAGCCAGTATCTCTAAATACTAGTTACGTGTTATTCTGTGCTGATTTTGGCAGTGAATATGTTCCTGCTATTTTACATTATTTTATGTGCTCTTACACGTTTGTGTTTATGGTGTGTGTGTGTATGTGTGGGTGTGTGTGCACCCAGCTGCATACATATCTAGTGCTGGAGCTGCTCCGAGGCGGTGAACTGCTGGAGCGGATCCGGAGGAAGCAGCACTTCAGTGAGACGGAGGCGAGTCGGATCATGCGGAGGCTGGTGTCCGCTGTAAGCCACATGCACGACGTAGGTGTGGTGCACCGAGACCTCAAACCTGAGGTACAGTCCCCTGTAATCCTGTGAAAAAAGATGTTCATAATTTTCAGCCAAAATGTACTTAACCAGCCATGATTAGTAGGCCTAAATCAGCAGACCTTTGTTTAATGTTGCATTAATATGTCATCTTAAACACTCTTGCTTATGTGATTGCTTATGAAATACTGATATTAAAAAAACAACACTTTCATATATGACTCATGTTCTGGAGAACTTGGAGAACCTGCTTTATAACTCTGAAAATAATAAGCTGAAACCGAATCCAGCTTTTGTTAAACAGTTGTATATGAATGCTGATAATCCTTTTGAACTTTTTGATTGATTTTGATTGCTGAGGGTGTGTATAACCTAAGGCCTAATGGCAACATGTATATGACATTGATCATTCATACTGTAGTCATAGTGAATTTACACCAGTCTCAATATAGAAACATGAATGTAACCATGGTTATTTAATGCTTGTGTTCTATACTAAGTATATGGATTTTGTTTCAATTATAGAATAATCACATTTTTACATGAAAAGTATTTCAATAGCATTTGAATATTTTACTTCTAAGTTTTCTCTCATTTGTTTTCTCACTGTTCTCCTGTTTACTGTTCATATCGTTCTCGCTCTGTCCCTTGCTTGCTTGCTTTTTTTTTTGTACAGCAAATGCACACTTTCGCTGTCTCTCTTTTTCTCTTTCTCCCAGCTGTAGTCTGCTTCTGCTCCACATGCACACACACCTCTCTTACTTGCACAATTACACTTAATTGCAACACTTAACTTCTTACTGAAGTGATGTTAATGGTTTAACTGTTGTGTATTAGAATTGGTGTTCAGTCTACCATTTCATTTTAGAACCTGCTGTTCACTGATGAGAGCGAGAACTCCGAGATCAAAGTCATTGACTTTGGTTTTGCCCGTCTCAAACCCCCTGACAATCAGCTACTGAAGACACCCTGCTTCACTCTACAGTATGCAGCCCCAGAAATCCTTACCTACGATGGCTACGATGAGTCCTGTGATCTCTGGAGTCTGGGAGTCATACTGGTAAGAGCATGCTGTTTGTGAACAGATGAAAGTGGTGCATTTGCATTTTGTCTTTCTGGGATGAGTTTCCCCAAAATCTTTCTAACCCTGACTACTTTTGTTCACTAGTACTTAAAATTGGTTGTTAATTAAAGAGTAACTAAAGTACCGTATGAGCTCACTTGTAAATTAACAAGTGACCCAACCTACACATTATTCATAAAGTACTTACAAAGTATTCATGAAGTAGATTTTACCTGCAGTTAAACACCTTCAAATCAGAGGGAAGGGATCCACATGCTCTAAAATAACCATATTGTATAATAAGAGGAAGAAAAAAATAATAACAATAATTTAAAAATATCAATAATTAATATAGAAAAAATCAATACAAATAATCAGTATAAATAATAATAATACATATATAATTAAAAAACAAAATAATAATAAAAATAACATTATGTGAACAATCTAATGTACACATAAATCAGTAAAATCCCTAAGTAGCCCAGATGATCGGCAGTTGTGAGAACACAAACCTCTGGTTCTTCTGTATATCACAGGTGGATTCCTGCAGACAGTCTGCGGTGCACATAGACCGCTGTCTTTAAGTTTGTGCATTCTGTCACCAAATGCTTATTATATTCACTCTCCTGAATTCCACCCAGACGTGTGGAAAAGAGGTCTCTGCAGTGAATTGCAGGTTATATAGAACCACCAAGAGCTTTTTACTGAAATTGTGGCCAAGCTGTGCAAACTCTGATGTGTGTCAGCTGGAAAAGGAAGGTATGTTTGCTGGATGATGTGTCCTCTCTGTATGCACCTGCTCCTGTATTGAACCCCAAAATTACAGCCGAGTTTACAGCACTCACCGGTGTGCCTGCAGAATTATGGAGCAAGCTCTAGGCATCCCAAAGATGAACAACAGTGGAGGCTGGCATTCACCTTCCTCATGATACAGAGGAAAGTGACGAGGAGGACACAAAACAGTGTGTCATGGAGCTGCCTAAATGAAATAAACACAATCAGAACAGGATGATAATGTCAAAATGGTCTTTTGTGCTTGTGTCTGGAGAAAAAGAATATTCTAGTTAATTTATGTTGTCCTATGTGTATTTATGAATTTTTCACAGTGCTTGAGAAAATCCTTCTGCCAAACAGATTTCAGGATTTCACAAGACATAGTCATAAGTCTTGAACACACATCAACATTTTCAAGTGTAATAGGGAACAAATAGTGTATATTTCATTAACATTCTTTGAACTTAGTGGTTAAGTTTCAGTTGAAGTCTTTGTCTTTGGGAATTTTGTCCTTTGTTAGTTTGCTGTTTATTTGCTAAGATTGATCACTTTTGGGAAACTCACCCTTGGCCTGTTGTTGGCAGGAATGCAAACAGTTGGTTTATGTGATTAATGTGCATTACTTTCAAAACGTTGGCTGCCTGCACACTAGTCTACTCAGATAACCTAAACTGAACTCTTTAGACAATCTTTTGTTGCCTTTTCTGATACACTATGAGTTTTATTGAATATTACATTTAGTTGTGCACTGTATGAGTGATTTAGGTTCACTGGTACATTTTCATCATCATATGCTGTTGTTAGCCATTCACAGTGCTGTACAGTAATTTGAAATGTCTACACCAAAGTTATGAGGTTGGTTCAATGATGCCCGAAGAATGCATGTATTCAGTATTTTCAGTAAGCTTGTCTCTGATGCCTACATAGAGGGTTTGAATTTGGGGCAAAAAGTCCAGATGTGGTTTATAACCCTTGATCTGACCTCAGATTAAAACAAGCTGACATTCTATTTATGGTGGCCTTGTAAAGCATTTGATAAGATCTGCCCTGATTGGCTGGTTTACACCAAGGCACTGCAACAGTTCACACTGAATCGACATTACAATCAAACGCTGACGAGATGCATTTTGAATGATATGTTTTGGGTAGCTTTTAGCCTAGCTAGGAAACCTGCTCAGTTTCTGTTCTGATGTTTCAGTGTGTCTTCCTTGGCTCCTGACATTAGGCAAAGGTTCATTCACATGGTTCATGTAGGAAGTCAAATTTGTGTGTGTTCCAGTATCCAGAAGAGTCTAGCAGTGTTACTGAAACATTCTGATGAAGAATGTTTCAGAAAACTGACTAATGAAGACTGAAAATTAATTGATTTGTATGCACCATTTGAATGTGCTGTTAAAAATGTTAAGCAACCATTTTAGGGCAGCTTTAAAAAGAACATTTTTCCATTTAAAAGTGTACTCTTTTTATGTGCTATTAAAGCTGACTGTGCTACATGGAGATATGGTGAGAGGTCCAGATACCGACTACAGTTCTGATGGGAATTATAGTGGCTGCCCTCCAACTGCCTTCTACTGAGCATGAGCTTCTGAAACGCATTGAGCCTGGGGTGTGTGTGTGTGTGTGTCTCTCTCTCTCTCTCTCTCTCTCTCTCTCTCTCTCTACTCTCTCTCTCTGTACCCTCTCTATATCTGTGGGAGAGTTAACCCATGCCATAGCTCCCTGCGGGTTGAGCAGTGTAATGTAGTGGGCAGCATTGATGGGATACTCTCAGACAGGACAAGAGAGACCCCCCAGCAGAGAGAGGGAAAAGGAGAGGGAGGGAGGAGGGGGGGGGAGTTGTGTAGCTGATTCTTCCTCTCTTTGAGCCAAAGAAATCAGAGGAAATGAAAAAAAAAATAAATTATCTTTAATCTTTCTTTGCCAAATGTAAAGCCACTTTTATTGTAAACGATTTCAGTTGCTGGATTTAAACAGTATAACATCAGAGCTGTGTGTGGTTTAGCGTTGATGCCAGTGATTTTCTTCATGCCAGCCCAAACCTCCTTTGTGCTGTTGTTCTGAATTTTTCCCTCCAGCTTCCTTCTGCCTCAGTTTTACCTTCAGCTCCTTCTGCACAGACCTTAGTGAAACCTTGTCTTTAAGTCTGAAAGCCTTTTCACGAGCTTGTCTGGAACAAAAGTGTCCATTCAGAAGCTGATGTAGTCAGTGATGCAGTCTGTCATTTTGTTGCTGTTATCTCACCAGCTGATTCACACAATACCGCAAACAGACCTATGGTGACCATCTCCTGATAGTTTTTTTTTGTCACCAGTTGCCTTAAGACCACTGCGGGAGCAGGTAGGACCAGATTATGATCTGATCTTCCCAGTGGTGGAAGCTCAAATGAACTGTATGTAACCTTCACATTTGCCTACAGGGAGAACAGTATTTTGTTCTCCCTGGTTGCACAGTTAAGATACTGGTGGAACTTTGGTATTGTGGAGGAGAGTGAAACATGATTAAAATCACCTAAAATGGCAATGAAAGCGTTTGGATGCTGAATGTATAGTATTGACATCACAGATTATGAAAATAATGTATGGTCAACAATGACCAAAATGGCGACCATGAGCTCTCTTGGCAAGTAAACTCGTGGTCCAACATGCTGGCAACAGTGATACTCCTTCACAGTAACATGCGTTGGATGACACCGCATGTTGTTTAAAAACCATCGCTATCCCTTTGCCTCTAAATTTACTGGACCTTTGGCATCTCTGTTGCCCCACACAATCAGAAATCTGGGAATTGAGACATTTCTGTCCGGAATATCCACATGAAGCCAGCTTTCTGATAAGGACAGCAGACTGTATCGGCATCAGAATGTAACTGGGTGGTCCCCCAGTTACCAGTGTGAGTCATACCATGGCCCTGTGCTCTGCCAGAGAAGGCTGGCTCCCAGTATGAAGGCAAGCACTTACCCAGGGTGAAAAGTTTGAAGAAGCAAATTCTCCCCTTGTTCCCTGAGTGCTTGGAAGAAATGACCTGCACCTGGCTGAAACCCTTCTATTCTAAGAGTTTGGTCCAGGGGGCACTATGCTGGACTGCACAGACCTGAAGGTGAACAGGTTGTCCAAGCTGCCACAGGTGGAACCCCTGATTGCGAACCACCTCCACCCCAGCCAGAGAGCCTTCATATCATCTGCTCCCAGCTTTCAGACGAAAGAGGGTGTGGCCGACCTATGCCTCCGTCTCAAACAAAGTGTATTCCAAGCCTCAGGAAGGGTGATGAACAGATTCCACAAGGATTCCAAATTGACCATCACCACAGCCAAGACCACCAGTAAAGCCCAAGACTGAGTGGAGGTACATGCGCTACCTCATGCCCTCATGCAAGAGAGCTTCACGGGCCACCTTACTTGCTGCCGGGGGAAGGAAAAGGTGTTTGCCAGACACACGCCCCTCTCCCAGAGCTTGGGGGTGAATCCCTAGAGCCTGCCATATACATTTTACTGCTGTCACAAGTATGAACACAATGTGTTCAGCAGCAACAAAAGTGTACCCCACAGTGTATCCAGGACAAGAGCCAAAGGCACTTCAGAACAAATGTTTCCCAATGTAGTTAAACATGAAACCCGGTACATGGCCGCATAAGCTCTCCACTGGAGCTGGCTGTACACACATGAGGGGGTGCAGTTGCCAGTAACTGTTTGTGAAGCACATAGAGCACTGGTGTGTGTGTGTGTGTGTGTGTGTGTGTGTGTGTGTGTGTGTGTGTGTGTGTGTGTGTGTGTGTGTGTGTTATGTTCTTAAGCCAGGGGGCCTCTATGTGAGGGGAAGGGCGCGATTCAAATAGTACCTCCAGATAAGAGCCATACTTGCTTTTATTCAAGGTATTTTATTTTATAGTTCCATACTGGATCTGCTTCCACTGCTGAGGTTTGTGTGCCTGGACGATTGGTTTACTACCATAAATCTACAAGATGCATATTTTCAAATTCCAATTTACCCACCTCACAGAAGATTTTCCGGTTTGCCTTTCAGCGGGTAATCTACAAGTATTTGGTTCTTTCGTTTGGTCTGATGCTGAGCCCTTGCATTTTTTGTCGAGTTTAGGAGACAATAGACTTGACAGGGATTGAGGAGAAGTTGGAGACATGACTGGAGATACAGTGGGGAAAATAAGTATTTAGTCAGTCACCAATTGTGCAAGTTCTCCCACTTAAAAAGATGAGAGAGGCCTGTAATTGACATCATAGGTAGACCTCAACTATGAGAGACAAAATGTGAAAAAAAAATTGAGAAAATAATTTTGTCTGACTTTTAAAGAATTTATTTGCAAAAATGGTGGAAAATAAGTATTTGGGTCAATAAATAAAGTTCATCTCAATACTTTGTTGTATATCCTCTTTGTTGGTACGAGCAGAGGTCAAACGTTTTCTGTAAGTCTTCACTAGGTTGGCACACACTGTTGCTGGTATGTTGGCCCATTCCTCCATGCAGATGTCCTCTAGAGCAGTGATGTTTTGGGGCTGTCAACGGGCAACACGGACTTTTAACTTCCTCCAAAGGTTTTCGATGGGGTTGAGATTGGGAGACTGGCTAGGCCACTCCAGGACTTTGAAATGTTTCTACGGCTAATTCTTTGTTGCCCTGGCAGTGTGCTTGGGATCATTGTCATGCCGGAAAGACCCAGCCACGTTTCATCTTCATTGCCCTTGCTGATGGAAGGAGGTTTGCACCCAAAAATCTCACAATACATGGCCCCATTCATTCCTTTCATGTGCACGGACCAAATGTCTCTGGTCCTTTGCAGAGAAAACAGCCCTCAAAAGACATGTTAAGCAATTCCATGCTCTCACAGTTGGTATGGTGTTCTTTGGATGCAACTCCGTATCTTACTGTCCTCTCCAAACATGACGGAAGTTGTGTTTTGCACAAATAGTTCTACTTTGCTCTCATCTGGACCAGTGCGACATTCTCCCAATACTCTTTCCTGGAACATCCAAATGCTCTCTAGCAACCTCAGACGGCTCTGGATATGGACTTGCCGGGTTAGGGGGACACGGGCCTGGCACTGCAAGATCTGAGTCCCTGGTGTCGAGGTGTTGCTGGGGATGGTAGCCTTTGTAATTGCTATCCTAGCTTGCAGGCCATTCACTAGATCCTCAGGTTCTGGGATTTTTCTCACCTGCTCTAGGATCATTTTGACTCCCACGGCTGGAGATCTGCGTGAGCCCCAGATCGAGGGAGATTAGCAGTGGTCTTGTAGGTCTTCCATTTTCTAATTATTGCCCCACAGAGTTCACACCAAGCTGCTTGCTCATTGCAGATTCAGTCTTCCAGCCTGGGTGTGCAGGTCTACACCCGGTTTCTGGTGTCCTCCGACAGCTCTTTTTCTGCCTTCACCATAGTGGGAGTTTGGAGGTGACTGTTTGAGGTTGTGGGGTGTCTTTATACTGTTAACGACTTCAAACAGGTGCCATTAATACAGGTAATGAGTGGGGGAAAGAGGAGCCTCTTAAAAAAGAAGTTATAGGTCTGTGACAGCCAGAAATTCCGCTTGTTTGTAGGTGACCAAATACTTATTTTCCACCTCATTATTTCGTAAATAAATTCCTTAAAAGCTTGACAAAAATTATTTTCTCAATTTTTTCACATTTTGTCTCTCATAGTTGAGGTCTACCTATGATGTCAATTACAGGCCTTCTCTCTTCATCTTTTTTAAGTGAGAACTTGCACACCAGACTGACTAAATATTTCTGCTTTCCCCACCGTACAAGATGACACTGGAGACTGGACCTAGGGTAGGAGAGACACGAACAGTGGACTGGATAGAAGACAAGACCTGAGACCAGGAGACACTGGACATACTACACAGGACACAGAATCTAGACTGAATCTAGGTCATGACGGGACTGGAACAAACACATGGCAGGGCTGACGCAAAATGTAGGACAGGGATAGGGGGACAACAAAACCAATGCGTTCAGCTCCCACAGACATCGTCACAGGAGCCGACGCGTCGTGCGCCTCTATCGCCATAGCTGATGCTGCCCCAGGCACTGAGGCAATAATGCAACGAGCACCACAGAGACAGAAGCACCTTCAGCATGTGATACTGCTGACCAAACTGGCACAGACACAAAGGCTGCCCCCGCTGTAGCCCCGAGAGTATCCAGTTAGTGGGGTTAAAAGTTGATACTCTGCATCCCTCAACAAGGCATGTTAGTTTATGGCTTCTATAAAATGAGTTTGATATTTTAACACTTTCTCACTGGCATTCTGCAGCGCTGTTTGTTGCTCCTCTACTGTTGGGAATGAGCACTGTGACCTTGTGCGGAGGTGCAGCAATCTAAGTAAATGTGGATCATATACATGATAAATACCAGCTCAGGCTCGACTCAAATTACAAGGCCTCACTGCTGATCACATATTTATGCTGAAAATCAGCCAATACTGAAACATAGCTTATTGATCCTTTTATCTCTAGTTTCAAAAGGGTTAAACTAGAGCAGATATATAACATATATATATAAAATGTACTGATTATCAAAACACTGGAAGTGTTTGTGATCAGGTGAATGTTGTGTTACAGTCACACCATGGTCCGGGCAGGTGCCCTTTCAGTGCCAGGAGAAGAGTCTAACCCACACCAGTGCAGAGGAGATCATGAAGAAGATCAAACATGGAGACTTCTCTTTCCAGGGAGAAGCTTGGAGGAATGTCTCCAAGCAGGCCAAGGAGCTGATTCAGGGTGAGTGACACAGTTACAGCAATTGAGCTCAATTATTTATTACCAATTTGATTTGATTAGTTGCTTCAGAATCTTTTTTTTTAAAAAATAGATAAATGTGACTGAGTGAACTATTTAGACAGCAGCAGAAATATAAACACAAGAGCAACACCCTAGGTGTTTATGGATGATAATGAGTACATATTTTGCTGTTACATTATTATATTATTATATAATTAAGTTATTAATTGAGCATGACTGAATCACCACCACTAAGAAGCAGTGTTTCAAATGAGCAGGAACACTTGTGTGTCTGTAAGTGGAGCTGGTGTGTTTTCCTTAGACGTGAATGTCTGTATATATATAAGTGTGTGTGTGTCTGTGCTCTTGTGTCTGTGTATATGTGTGTGTTTGTGTGATACCTGAACAGAGCTCCTGACTGTGGATCCAAACAAGCGGATAAAGATGCGTGAGCTGCGCTTATGTTTGCCTGGCTGTGCAGGATCTACAGCCAACCCTTCAACCCCCCTCATGACCCCTCTGACATCCTGCTTGTTTACTGCCTCTGTACACACACCTGCTTCCAAAGCCACCTTCAATGTGAGAGAATAGATAGTTGTTTGTTAGGGCTGCCCTAAGCTATGTGTTTTAAGGAAGCATGCTGAAAATACGTCTTCCCCTTGTTATTCACATAACCTCAGTATAACACTTCTTTCATCCAATTGCATCAATGTGGTTTGATTCATTCTCCAGGTTCGTGTTGAGTTTTCCATTCTACCTCAAATGTACAGGTCCCAGACTGTAATCAGATGTTATTGTAAAGTGGAACTTCAGCTTTAGGCTGATTTGTTTTTGTTGTTGTTGTTATTTATCTTTTTTAAGTATATTTTAAAAGAGTAATAACAAGAATCAGTCATGAAGTGTCACCACTTTGTTAAAACATGCAAACAAATTATAATACAAACAACATACCTTGATCTGATCTTTGTAGGGTAAAAATAAAGTTCTTATCTGTTAATTCACCTCACTGTACCCTGCAGATGTGTACATCTGATTCATAGCTCAAGAACTCTAAGGTATTATTTTGAACAAGTACTGTGGGCTAAATGGCCAAGAAAGACAGAACTTATTTGCAGATTACATAGCATCATTAAATAGTGAACTTCTAAAATGTCTAAGAGCTGGTGAAAGCCAAGTAGCCCAAACCAGGATGTTTTTTTATGCAGCAGAGGGATTATATTAACAACATTCTCAGGCTGTTGTGTGAAGCAATGTGATGTCTTCCCCAGGCCTTCAACAAATGTAAACGGGAGGGTTTCCGTCTGCAGACGGTGGATAAGGCTCCCCTGGCTAAGCGCAGGAAGATGAAGAAGACCAGCACCAGCACGGAGACGCGCAGCAGCTCCAGTGAGAGCACGCATTCCTCGTCCTCATCCTCGCAGTCTCAGGAGAAGACACCACCGGGCCAGGGGGTGGCCACCATGCCTCAGCCGTCCATCAGCACTCCCCTAACGCTGGGACCTGATGATGAGGAGCCATCTCAGAGCCAGACCCAGTCCGGCCTTTGCACTTCTCTGAGTGAGAAATGCATGAAAAACACACTCGTCATATCCTTATCTCTGTGTCTTGGGCCTCCCTATGTCACACAAGGCCCTCTGTAAGCCCCTCACACCAGAGCCCTTCGCTAGCACTAGACAAGCAAAGCTGGGCCCACCACCATGGGAAAATGTGAGGAAAGGCTTTAATTGCTGGCTCAGGCCAGGCCTAGTCCCACGCTCCTGACCAGGCCTCCAGCGCATCTGCTGTTTCTCACGTTTGAGTTTGAGAAGCATGAGACCACCCGCTTACCGTTTTGAAGGGTCCAGTAACTTGCGCTATCCTGCTAAGCAAAAAGAAGAAAAAGAGAAAAAGAATATTTATTCTAATGAATATAGAATATATAAGTAAAGAGGCTTATATAATGAGATTCTTATTAAATATATGTTAAGTTATTGTTTCAAGTATTTGGGCTGACGTACCTGTCCAGTCAGAAGATGTCCTTGTGAAATGACTTGTGAATTTTGTTCTTGCTGACCATCGTTACAGGTCAGAACTACATGGTACTGTAGCTTTTGCTTGATTTTTCGCACAGGCCTGTTTAATCAGAGGCTTCTTCCAAACCAAGTTTAACGGTGAAGTAGCAGTGATTTGTTTGAGTGAATTCAGACAAATCTTTTTTTCCTGTACCCTTGACGAAGAAGACCAGATAACAGCCTTTTCTCTGTTTGTAATCTGCCATTTTAAGCAGATAAAGTCAAGGAGTTATTTTAGGGTGAGGAGGGTGATTTTGTACTTGAAACTAATTTTTAAAAAAAAGCACGAAAAGGAAAAAACACACTGTGGCAGCAGCTAGTGTGAGATAAGGGCAAAATAGTGTTGAGAAGATGCAAACCTTTTCTCTTAATTCCTGCTCCAGCTTTGGATTGCCTCTAACTAGGGGTGGCTGGGATGGTTCTTTTTTGATTGGTGAGAATTTATGGTGCATTTACTTTACAGTGAAGCAAAGCTTTTGCTTTGCCATCTGTTGGCTTCTTTGGGGTGAGTTGCTGAAAATGTAGTCCCGAATCACGAAGAAACTACTTATTGTAACTAAATATACAATGTTAGCAAACTAGCCAGCCATACACTTCTATTAGCAAATGCATGATATATATGAATTGTTAAAGGTGCCATAGAATGCACTTATTGAGTATTTTAAGTTTTTTTTTTTTAACCAAAAAATGCTTAGATACAATTTTATAAGCAATAATTTCATACTGTTATTTTATTTCAGAATAACGAAAGTCAACAGATTTGTCTTTTGTGGTGGGCATGTCAACAAAAGAAACATAGCTCTGCTTCTCTCTGGCTATTTGATGCATTGGCTCTAACCGGAGTGTACCCGAAAAAAAATTAAAAAACATGATTTTTTTTTTACTACAGAAAAAATATGATTTGAGGTAGTCAGTTAACTGCGTTAACTTTTGGCCTAGCACCTGTTTGTTTTACCAGCTCCCTGACACAGATATCCACATCGAGGATTCCTCAGGTCGGCACATCTCTGGTCGTAGCCATATTTGATACTGGGTAAACAGTCAAAAATATTTCAGAACAGTTTGACCTGATTCCCTTTTCAATGAAGAGACAACAGAGGTTCATGATATGTCACTTAAAACCAATTAAAGACTCATTATTCAACTATGCCTTGATAAATACAGTTTTCCATTCTATGGCACCTTTAAAAACTCCACCAGGCAACCAAGAATTGTTCGTTCCATATTCAGCATGAAATCTACTTTTCATCACTCTCTGCCAATTCCACAATCTTCTGTTCCTCTCCATAGAAATCAGTGGGAGATGAGTGAATACGTTTATCTTTACTGCAGCGTAAATGCACCATTAGGCTCTGCTTGCTGGAAGCCAGAATAAATCAGCTGCTTAAAACGGTACAATAAGTGAACTGCGCAGTTTTATGGCAATATTGTTAAAAAAAAATAATATTTTACATCAGCGAGAAATGGATGTCTTATGGTGGTTTACAGACTCATAGCAGCCTGTGACCAGGTATTGCCTCATATCAAATCAAGCAGCAAGCCAGTACCGTGACTGCCGGGCTAAACTTAAACATATTTCTTGTTTAATATACCTTTAAAGTTAAGAGCCTACTATTTTATCACAGAAGTGAGAGAAATAAGTGTACAGCTCATTCATTTTCCATTTTCTGAGTAATAACAAATGGTCAGAGGGATGTTTAATGTAGTGTGCAGAATGAAGAATAGCATGTGGCTTCACTTTCTGATAATATGCATCAAAAGAATGGCCAGTTGCCTCTTCATGTCCCATGACTTGGAGCACTTCTCTACCTCCATTGCTAAAAACAAGATCTGTGGTAAACGAAAGCTTACTTCTTATTCTTACTTGTCTGTTTGCATTTTCTCGTGGTTTTTCCTTTTCTTTTATGTGTTGAATTGCTGACAGCACACCGTTAATGTCTTCTCTTCTAATTATATAGTGCTTGTAAGGAAACAAGCCCGTTCCACAGTCTGCATTCATCACAGAGGCTTCCCACTGATAACCGAAGGCATTAAACTCATCATTGTTGACTTGCTATGCAAAAACAGACACTTTTTTTTCCTTCAGCATTAGCTTTTTTTAATAGCATGTCTGCTAGTTATGCATTATAAATGAGTGAGCAAAAAAAAAACAAAAAAACACTCCTCATTAGGGCTCTTTAAAGCTGACCAACCAGTGTGTTATCATCATCATCCTTCAGTAAAAAGCTTAGTGATTTAAATGCCCCTTAAACTGTTCATATGGGGGAGTCCATTCTTGTAGTTATTACATTACATTTTCATTACACTGGCCAATTCATTCATAGCTGTTACAGATCAATAAAGCTCCACTGTTGTAGCAAGCCTGCAGGTTAAGGAATAAACAGTTTCACAGTCTTCAGTCTGTGCACTGAGCCAAGCCTTGACATCCACAAGCATAAATACAGAGAGTTTGTAACATACCCACACACATTGTACACATATAGACATTCCTACAGACAACATTGGTGCTCCTGCCCATATGACACTGCAACAGCAATAAGAGTATCCAGAGAGCAGCTTGGTTTAACATTGCAGAGTTACTCTTTAAAGCCTGTTCAGATCTACTCCATTTCCACTGTGCCACTCCCCTGGAGCTCCATCATTACTGCTCTGCTTGTTCTGTTTTGCTATATTAATAGAAGAGATATGTGTGTGTGTGTGTGTGTGTGTGTGTGTGTGTGTGTGTGTGTGTGTGTGTGTGTGTGTGTGTGTCCTACATTGAACCCTCCCTCAGAGTGGAGGCTTTATTAGTTGCTTTGCTGCTATGCTGTTTTTCCATTGGGATATTAAAGCAGCCCAGCCTGTTCTCCTACTGCAAAGGACACAAAGATAATCTACATGGGAATATAGGAGAAGGGTAAATTGGAAGTGTGGTCACCAGGGATGCACTGATTTTTTTTTTATGGCCATTTCCTATTCCGATATCTTTACAGCTATATTGACCAATTGTTGATGTTTGAGACAATTTATTGGGTAGCATTGTTTTTAGCCTAGTGCTCAAACTAAAATCACAATGAGCACATAAATGTAATGAAAATTGAATTCATTTAAAAGGGGACATGATGAAAAACACTTTTTCAGAGTTTGTGCACATACGTTTGGGTATCCGTACTACCTGCCAGTCCACCAAATGAAATATGAGAACCCAGTATTCAAGACAGCATTCAGATTTGGCATGGCTACCTACGTCATAATGCATCCCATTGCATTTTTACCATCCCCGTCTAAGCTCCATCCACTACGTTTATGAAAGCAGAGCTTCAAAAAGTAGCACTTTTTTGCTGCTTTGAAAATGTACAGTGGTGACTACAGCTTGGATAAAGAGAGAGTGTGTTGGAAAGTAAGCAAGAAAGAGAGAGGTGTGAACTAAGCTAACTAAATGTTAGCTAGATAATAAGAATAAATTCTTATATGAGAATAAATTGAAATCTTAAGAATTTGTGTAGCTGTGAAAGGAGTTATGGAAAAAAATGGTGGTGGATGAGCAGTGGCTCATTGTTATTTAAAGGAACGCAGATTTTTTTAGACAGGGTGAGAAGGGTACTGTTGGTGTAACTTTTTGAAAAGGTGTGTAATATATGAAATTTTACCTTTAAATTATTAAACACATTTGTAAACAAACAAATTACTTTATGAACTTTATATACAGCTCCACCTCATTATACTGAAATCACACTAATACATTTGATAAATGGCTGATTATCAATTATACATTTGAAGCAAAATATTGTCTGATTCCAAGCTTGGCTTACTTTGTGCAAACCTAGAGGTCACTGCTTTGTGAAGTAAGGAAATAAAAATAAAACTTAAAAATTCAGCATGCTTGTTTTTAAATATAGTCCTGCTTTTGGTGCTTTTTATCCAGCTTGTACCAGTGTTTTCACAAACCTCATAAACAGTAATATATTGTCAAAGTCAAAGCCTTTATTGTGACGTATTAGCAAAAATGTCTTAAGGTATTGTGATTTGCCCTTCCATTCACCCCTATTCTGAGAATGTGGCTGTTGATAATATATGCCAGTGCTGTTCAGATTTGATGGCAGGGCCTATGCATCTCTTTAATGCTGATAGGGCAGTACTCTGTTCTGCTGTTTCATTCATCTGTAAAGCACTTCTGCTTGAAGTTCGCCAGTGCCAGGAACTTCAGGTTGGGTCTACTGTGAGGGTTTCATGTGTCTGGGGGTACCTTTTTACCATTTGCTGAGGTACAGAGAACACATAACGTAGCAATGTGTCCTTGAAAAGAGCTTGTTTGAGTTATAGTTGGCCTACTTAAATGCTCTCAGGAGCTTGGAGCCATCAGGTGTGGCCCCTTTTCCCTGCTATTGTAACAGAGGGCCCAGTGTGAGTATATCTGTTCTGAGCTAACAGGGGTCAGCCCTGCCACCTCGCTCTTTCATCTACCCGCGGAGGTGGAGTGATGATCCACGATGATGTGGGCAGACAGAGCATCACTATATCTCTCAGGCCCTCAGACCTGCACATTGTTCTTGTAGGGAATATGGTTCCCGTATGCCTGTTTTTAATCACTTGGAGGTTGTGCTGAGGTTTAATATGTTAAGGAATATGTGAAATTCCTTTATGTTAGATAAAGGAACACTGAAAAAAGCAATGCATTAGATTTGCTTAACTCAAATGTGCTCTCTTGTCTGTCAGTATGGTCATTTTGCGCAATAGTTCTGTTGATGTGACAGTGACACACATCTATGAACGGCTTCATAAGAAAATAAATGGGGAAAAAAAGATCAAAATCAGCTCTGAGTAGAATCAAATTTTAGAGATGCATAATCATACTATAGCTAATAATGCTTTATAAATGACAGATTTTAGTGTCTTTGTAATATTGTCCAGGTGGCTCTTGTCATAGTGTTCAAGCATGGACATAAAATATAATTGAATCATTTTTATGCCAAAATAATATTTACATAATTGTTCATTGTTAATAGTTGTATTTTCTGGAAACAGTTGAGAATAATTATGTTCCTGGTTTCATAGCACTGCATTTGAATGTATTAAATTCAGTGCTTTGTGCATTCTATTTTTTAGTGAAGACACTACTGTTCAGAAGTTTGGGACCATTTGTTAGAGCTGGTCAATTAATCAAAAATGAATTGAAGCAGCATTAAGAACCTTTAACGGACATAAAATCTAGCCTGTCAGTTGTTTTGTTGTTTTGTTTTTGTTTATTTATTTGTATTGTTGAAACAGATTAAAGTTTCTCCTCTTTCTTCTCTTTTATTAATAATCCTTACTTAATCTGCTTTTTTGTTTTTATTTTTTTTTTTGTTTATATACAAAACATATTGTGTTATATTCCAAAAGATATTTTTACAGCTTTTTTTCCTACAGGTGCACATGACGAGCATAATAGATTCACTTTATACATATATTTTGAGTTAAATTACTTTAAGTATGTCGTGAAACCAGTTTCCTTTCAAAGTAAAATTAACAAATTCATTTTTTTGTCTGCAAAATTTATTTTCTGAAAACTGTTCTATTCCTAGTGAAAACAATGATTGCAAGCTTTCAACAGCAGTGCAGGCGTTGGCACAGGTGCTGTTTACGCTGAAACAAAAACTCTGCGTGGGCCCCCACAGGGCAATGGATGGGATTTTTAGCTGGAATGGTCTTGTAGCACCTTAGTACTGTAGTGCTTATGTTGTTTCCGTGTGGGAGATCCAACTTATTAACGAAGATGGTTGATTGTTTGATTATTTTAAAGTAGGAGAATGTTTGCAGACTTTGGGTGACTTGAGTTGCATCCAGCTGCATAAGCTGCCTACACTCCCACACTGTGTAATATTGTATAGATCTCTGGAGCTTGTGTTTTGAATATCGTTTGAAAAGTCTTCTGTGATATCTTCTGTATTGGAAGATGCTGTAGCCCCAGGTAGGCTAGTGTCTCTTCTCAATGTGAAAGAAAAATCATTCATGAAATTTCATTTTATATGCATTTTCTCCATTTATTGTTTTTTTTTTTTTTTTTTTTCTTTGCCAAAGCTTTGATCTGTAGCACTGAAGCTCACTGCAAAACCTAAGATTCTTATAATAATAAGAAAAAAAAAACGTTTTGTGTAATCATGTCTTTCAGATCCTGTTCAACATCATTCAGGACAACAAAAGAATATTGAAACAGAAAATTTGTGCTTCCTTCTGGCACACATGTCCAGCATCCACCACTGGACCATGCTGGTTTGTTTTACACATTATTGTACTTCTGATTGGTTCAATGTCGTAACAGTGGCTCTGCATATCCGTTATCAGTAGTAAAAATTTTCACATCACTGTGAACTCTTTCAGGTTGGGAACACACTCCCAATCTGCATTTAAATAGGTGCCCACTTAAAGTTTGCTTAAAGTTAAACCACTTTTTTTATTGAAGCTGAAATTGGGATTTTTAGCTTGAAACATCAGATGTAGGAACAACATTAGATTGGTAGAGGAAAAGGGAAAAGGATTCAAAAGGATCTGTTTTTGATGTCCAATTGTACAATCAAGGACTGCCACCAAGGGCAGTAAGCTTACATAGATTTGTGACGTTAGTAAAGCCTTAAGGCCATTTCTTATGACCTACGTGAATAGGAGATGTCAACGAAGGCTCTCCTGTGTCCTAGCTCATTTACCAGCACTCACTGTGCAACATCAGCTGTTACTGCACAAGAGGGAGCTCTTAACTTGGAAAGATAGAGAACACCATATACATTACATTCTGTTTGGTTGTCTGGTTGCGCTAGACATTATTATTTTTAACATGTTCATATATACACACACACACACGCATATATATATATATATATATATATATATATATATATATATATATATATATATATATATATATATATATATATATACATATATAGCGCTGCTATTTTCACTTTTTGAATCTTTGAATCTGGAATCTTTACATTGCATGAAAATTAAATAATGAATGCACCAACAATATTGCTAGAAAGGCTCCAAAATTAGGGCCTATATACAAAATTAGGTCTCATATATATATATAAATATATATAAATATATATATATGTGTGTGTGTGTGTGTGTGTGTGTGTGTGTGTGTGTGTGTGCATTACATAAAAAAATTCTTGTTTCCCTTTCTATCAGTAGAATTGTAATTGTAATGTAAATAGATTTATTCCAAGTAATTTTGGAGCATTTCTGTTGGTTCATTCATCATGAAATCTGACACAATATAAAGAACACTGGTCAGACTCTCATTATGTCGTATGGTATGGCAAAGCAACAGTATAATGTTAAGAACCAAAATAGATATTTATAGTGGGTCTTAAAGCTGTATATATTTTGTAAATGCTAAGCCATATATTAATACACAGTCTAAAATCTCAGCTTCCTCTGTGTTGTACTATTTCCACTCAAAACAAAGTTTTCCCAGACTAATTAAACATAAGATCCAAAACTGTTTTAAAATGAGGATGATTTTTCAGATGGAGGATAAAAACCTTTTCAGAATTTGTATTTGCACGAGTGTCTGAAATTCCACTCCACTTTCATGAGTGCTCATGGGAGACTGCACTCTGTTGGTTCACTGGTCTTGTTAGTGAGTGTTCTTTACTTATTTTGTGGTTAAAATGTTGAGGTGTTTATGAAAAGAATAAAGGGCTTTAAAGTTTTGAATATATATTGAACAAAACTTGTATGTTTATGTCACCAGTTGTCAAAGAATAAAATTTTTAAGTTCACAATTGTGTTCCTCTGCTTATTCCTTCATTCATCAAACATTTACACACTTTCTACAATTTGTTTTGTGGAAAAAGAAAAGATGCTGTAGTAAAAAAAGTGTTAGGATTTTGCACAGACAGTGGAATTTGTGTCTTTGTACACGTTCTTTGGAAATTGTTCAGAGTAACCAGACGGTGTGTTTGTTATTGTAAAGTCATTTGCATTACTATGTTTTTGATCTATGTGAAACATGCTCATTGGTCGGGTTTCCGTGCAGATTGTTACATGTGCCTTGTGTCCTCTTTTGAAGAAAACAAAAACATTAAAGTGGAAAGTACTGAAATGAACATTTTTCTGTTCACCTCTTGCCTTTTCCACTTTTGACTGCGAAATATTCATAGAGTTGTGATTGCTTTCGACACTGTGGCCATTTGAGTGATTGAGCTTTCCCTTTATTTTCTGAAGGCACTGACTTAAGAGCAGTCCATGACGCAATGTTCTACTGACCATTAAGATTCAGCTGAACATTATTATTATTATTATTATTATTATTATTATTATTATTATTATTATACAATTTAAACTTTATAAAGTGGAATCTGTAATCAATACCATGTTTTTTCCTCTTTGTTGAGTATCTTGTTTAAAAAGACTTTATTTTTCTATTTTTCTGAGACTGCTTAGAGTTAGATTTAGAGGCTGAGGGGGGAAACTGGAACTGCACTGGGCAACATTTACTATTGTTGTGCTCCATTTTTTTACCAGCCGCCCTGCCGTACGATGATGGGGCTTTTTCTATTCTTCTCTCTCTCAGTTCCCATTCCCAAAGCGCTCAGCATTCCAGCGGCCCACCATAGGGAGCTGCTTTAGTGAGGGCCCACTGGCTCCTGGGTGGCCTCATGTGCAGGGGCTGCAAAGGGGAGGAGACGATGTCTTATTAATTGACTGGGTGTCTTGGGCAAAGTAGAGGAATTTGGTCAAAGGAGGGAGAAAGTGAGAGAGTGACAGAGAGACATGGACATTGTCTGTGCTGGCCCTGATTCTACTGTAAACTTCCTCTTGCTTGTCTTGACCCTGTATGTGGACCTATTATTCCAGCTCCTCTTAATTACAGAAGACTAAAATAATTCACAGAAGGTATAAAATAATAAGTCATAAGATTAGGACCAGAATAATAAGCTTAGTTTACATGGCAAATCAATCTTCGGAAGGAACCTCTTTCGTTTTTCCAAACAGTATACAAATGTAACCTAATAAACAGATCAAAAGAAAATCGGAGATACAAGGCTTTGATGTGGTGGTGATGGAATGCAATGCCAAACCATAGATGCTTTACTCCCAAGAATAGGTCCTCTGAAAGCTGTGAGGTTGACCTAGGCCTGAGCGGAGGGCGTTTCTCTGGAGCGGGCTGTGGGAATGACCGGTGCGGTCCTGGGAGCTGTGGAGCCAGTTGAATGGCTTGCTGTGGCTGAGTGTGTCAGGGGGGATGGATTGAGTGGGATGTTCTCAGGGTAGGGCAAAGGGGGGACAGACAGGAGGGAGGGGGGTGTTATAGGGAGTTTTGCGAGTGCTATGGCTTCCCATGTGGTCCAGCCCCCCCACCCCACACACCACCAACATCTAGACCCTCAATCCTGTTATATATGTGTCCCTTATTTACACCACGGGCCTTGCTATTGTCTCCCTGGGTGTCAGCCAGAGTCACCAGCCGGGCCCTGCCATGTTTGGGCTCCTTCCCACACCCTACCATCCCCATGGCAATCGAGAACGTGACACACACACACACTTAAAGATTTCTCATCAGCAGGGCACAGTAAGGGTAAAAAGTCAGAGGACACCATAGTTCATGCATAAGCAGTAATTTAGTTTAATATGTTGTTTCATGATTTGTAATGTCACGCTTTTTAAGGATATGGGTAGTCAAGGACACATTGAGTAATAATATTTAAGGCATTTAGCCAATACTTTTATCCAGAGCAATTGATCAAATATTACTATCTAGTGTGAAAAGACTATAATCCAAAAAACACATCAACCTTAGATGCTACACTTTACCTGAATACCAAATCAAATAATAAGGATACAATTATAAGCCTTTAATAAGTGCAACATCTAGTCAAATATTCTTATTTCATTGGCAAATAAATTAGCTTTTTTCAAGAACCAATGTAGTAAAGGATTTCTACTGCTGACTCTTCCCTGAACGTCATATTTGTGCAGGTGTCACTGCATTGTGCAGAATAGTGCAACAATTACCCAGTGTTCAGGTTGCCTTTTTGCAGTCAAACAGGATTTGTTCGTTTTCCTTTCAAGCAATTCTTTGAGCATTTGTCTGGAAAAAGTCACAACTTGACCTCCATTAATTACAAAATAAGGAAAAAGCTTATAGCATTTTTCTGCTTTGTGGATGTCAGTTATTTTAATGTTCTCATTAAAACTCAAAGAGTTTTGAGGAGTTTATGAAGCTATGAAAATTGCACTCCCTGGCCTTTCCTAATGAGTGCGAATAAGCCATATGCATAAGAAACGAATTAATGACTCAGACCTCGTTATCTGAGAGCTCAAATATTTCGGTTAGATTTTGAAATTTTAGGCAACCTGTTTTGCGCCCTTTGAACATCAGCATATTTCCACACTAGCCTTAAATTAATTTATGTGGTTGAAAGCTTTTCAATTCATTCAGTTTCACTGACAACGTTCATGTTCTACAGCCTAGCAGTTGTCCAGATAACTGTCCAGCTGTTAAAGAGCTGATTCAGTTACATTTCATTCACACAGAATAATTCATACTTACAGATTAGTTTCATAGATGTTACTAAATAATATAATTAAACACTATATAAACATTATTAGCACTGAATATTGCTTCCTCAGTTTACTGGGAAAATCCATCTTTATAAATGTACTGATTGCAAATGATATAAAAAGGTCAAATAATAATTACATAATCAAATAAAGAAGTTCTAATGCTGATACTGAAAAGACGGAAAAGGGGGTTTCTTCACTCATCAAAAATCTTTTTGAAAGTTTTGATGTTAATTAATGAGGCATTCTGGCTGCAGAAGTGTGTTTATGCATACCAGGCCATCATCCAGTGGCTGAAGAGCTGGACAGATAGGACTGACCTCAGAGCAGCCATGACCACCCCCTTATTTCCTGTTCTTTGTTGGGAAGCACAAAGCCCGCACTGCTACGTACACACACGCACACACAAACACACACTGAAGCAGTGCTGAGGGTGCAGGGACAGGGCTGAAGCAGCATTTACTAATGAAGGCTCAACAAAAAAATCTTTGCCACTGAAAGTAAAATATAAAATAGCAGCTCAGTCCCACAGAAATGTTATATTGCCAAAATGGCAACTTTACAGGAGAAAGAAAAACTTTTCAGTGGAATTCAATATAAATAAGGTTTTAGCATTTCTACTGGCCCAATTTTATTGGTCCAATTTAAAAGAATAGCTATAAATTTGTGTGTATATATATATATATATATATATATATATATATATATATATATATATATATATATATATATATATATATATATATATATAATTGTTATTATTATGCATTATGATAAACTTAATGTTACAAGTACAAGTGTAATTAATCAGTCTTTAGTTATTGTACAATAATTACTAATTGTAGTAATTACATGTAATCAAACATTAATGTATCCTTTCTTCACTAATCACTCCTCCATTAGATCAACTGTTCTTAACTTACAATCATGGACCATTATACTACATTTTTAATGCTTTTAGAAGTAATTATTGCCTAAGATAAGAAGTACCTAAGAAGTAATTGCTTATTTAAGAAGTACTTAAGCATTAATTAAGGATCCTTATTGTAAGGCATTACCAATATTTTCATAGGAAGATAGAAAGTAAGTAAATCTCTAGAAAAGGGTGAATAAATTGTGATATTCTAAATTATAAAGTAGAAACTCTCCTTGGATAAGCTGAACTTTTAGTACATTGTAAAAACTGAAACATGTCATTTAAATTTATTTACGCATTGGTAAAATCCAAAATTGTGATTTCTGGTTTAAACCTGTTAAATTAAGATTGTCTTAAAGCAAAATCATAGCAAAATAATGAATAATGACTCAAATAATGTTTTTAATTCAAGTCCAACTTTTGATGTCATGTGCCCTCATGATGTCACACCCTACTACTTCATTATTGAGTTTTTTTCTGTCCATCATTATTATGCTCTGAAAGTTTGTGCCATTCACTGTAATCCCACAAATTATTTTACCCAAATTAATTCTGTTGTATATTAAACTGAATATGTCCCAGATATTACTCATATTTCAGATTCAAAGACTCATAACAATGCCAAAATAAAACATTAAACATGATAAGAATTTGAAAACAGTTCATGATCTTTATATATATATATATATATATATATCACTCGTGAAATATCTAAGTGACAAATTCTAAACACACTGGATGCATCACAGGACAGTTTGTAAAGGTGTCAATATGTAACCCTATTTAAAAAATTTTGGTGTGTTTGATCAGTGCTTGAGACAAAATCAGATCATTATTAAAGTGTGTTTTTTTTTGTTTGTTTCTAAAGCTCTGTTCCAATGATTTAACCATTCAAACGCTTTATTAAATTGGCACATCTACATTTAACCAGTTCAGACCAGACCTCTAGAAATAAATGATGAAATACAATTCATGAAATTGTTAGGAAAAAAATATGTCGCTTTATATAATAATAATAATAATAATAATAATAATAATAATAATAATAATAATAATAATATTACTAAGACCTCTTACCATTAATGAGAGAAAACAATGAGCTGTTCAGTTAATTTAACAGATCCATTCATTTTGGGATCATTATCTGCTCCTGGGTCCAGGTTTTATGGTTAAGTGTCTTTTTTTCAGTAAGACCAGTAGCTGGATCATGGTGCTTTTGGGTATTATGAGCGTAAAAAGTTCCCTGGTGTATTATTGTTTGTGAGAGAGATGTTGTTTCGCTTTCTTTCCTCGGTGCTTCTTTCTGATCTGAGGCTCTTGATTAGAGCATATTAGGTATGTGGATTGAAGTCAACAATTTGGCTAATGCATGTCAAGTATCGGGAATTAAGGTAATTGTATGATGCTGTGCATTAAGTCAAAGCTTGTGGTGCTTGTAGCTGTACTGTAGTGGCCTTCTTGTTGGTAAACAATGTTGTTTAACTTATAATGCATAAAGCCTTGCAGAATGGAGAGCTTATCATTGTACATCAGATATTTGGAAAAGATAAATAAGTAGATTGTGTTTGAGTGTGTGGAGGAGAAAGAGGAGGGAGTGAGCAGTATGAGTGTGTGTGTGTGTGTGTGTGTGTGTGTGTGTGTGTGTGTGTGTGTGTGTGTGTGTGTGTGTGCATGGAATCTTGTATTTCAATTTCAGTGAAAACATGAGGAACACATACTTTACTCATTTTGAATCATTCATCATGATGGAGCTACTGTAAATATGTATTAAAATACCATTGTAAATATTTAACATTAGATATCTGAACCTGAAGGAATAAATGAACCTGTGTGTGTGTGTGTGTGTGTGTGTGTGTGTGTGTGTGTGTGTGTGTGTGTGTGTGTGTGTGTGTGTGTGTGTGTGTGTGTGTGTGTCTGTGTGTAAGCGTAACCAGCATGCCCTCTGTTGATCTGAAGTACTGGCTGGTTACCATGACAATAGTGCTCAGTGAGGGCTTTGGGGAACAATCACCAGAATCGCTTTTTGGCCTGGCTGCTGGAAGTCTGTAGCCTGGAGAGCAGATGTCTTACCTTTGAGTCTGACACACACTGCAGTGCACATATCTCCCCTATGAGATACATCACTATAGCCTTCTGAACAATGCTGAAGGTCTGTACAGAACGCAGGGAACGGCCCCACAGATGTACTACACATGAAAAGCCTGCATGGAGACCATCAAGAAGATGGCAGACATGGGGGATTCTCTATTGAAGCAGAGCATTGTAATAATATACATACGTTGCCAAGATAGAACTAATTAACTAATTTAATATGTTCTAACATCTATTCAGGATAAAATTATATTTTTAAAAGCCTTCAAAATTTCTATAACCCAATTAAATGGTTCATGTAGTATAAAGCACATACTATTTTGGAACAACTGTCCATTAAGTACATGACCCTTTTCATTTGTCTGAATTGACCAATGGTTTTATGTGTGTTGTTTGCATATTTATTTATTGCATATGTATTTTATTTTAAAATTTATTTAAGCTGAAAATCTATTTTGTGTACCTATATTTAGGGTTTATCACACTACCTGGGTTAGGGCAGTTAGGTTATTTCATAATTGCTGCTTAAATAGTAACACCAACTGCCTTTTAGCCTGTATTCTCGCTTTTGAGGAAGTGGCTACTGGTCATCATGACATCATTTACTGATGCTACACAACAGAATAACATTAGCTATCTAAATAGCTAAGTTTTTTTATTTGTGGCTACCAGTAAACATTGTTACCTCAGTGCTAACAGGCTGGTCATGGCCCTCATCCAGAATTACATAACGTTATCATAGTGCCTACTAGCCTCATTAGCACTGCTTGTTTATTTGTTGTTTTTTATGCTGACAGGGAATCTGTCAAGCCTGTATCACCCCTGTATGTTGCACAAAACGGTTTATCTGTATTTGGAATTTTAAATTTTACACTATTAATGCAAATAAAAATATTTTTCAAATTGATTTGTAGGTGTATTAGATCAAAAACTTAGCCACATGATGAATTGTGGCTATTTTACTATGAAATTGGCCACCCTGTCACATTTAATAAAGGATAGAGATCCCATATACAAATAAAAATATTATATTAAGAACGTATGCCTGATGTGGGAAAAATGTTTTGTTGGAGGATGAACATGTCATGCATGTTGTGGATTTTTAGAGTGTTTCTTCAAGAACATTTGGAAAATTGCACTGTGAAATGGCAAATTCAGTTTCAGAGTGATAATAATGTATAGCACTGTAATGTAATACAGGAGACCCCCCATCCATGGCCCTGGCTGAGTTGGAGGCTCTCTGCCTACTGAGCTCATTTGTACGCACGGGTGAGACAGCTGCCCTCCTGTGCGAAACACAGCCTGACCCAGTCTACCAAAGGAAAAGAGAGAGAGAGGGAGCGAGTGACAGAGAAAGATAGTGTGAGTGAGGCACAGACATATATATGATTATGGATAAATAGGGTTGGCTTATTATTCATGGATCTCGCATGCGCTGGGTCCTTGAGGGATTTGAATGACAGTAGCAAGAATGTGAGCGACAGAGGAAGCAAAAGATAGAGAAAGAAAGAAAGACAGAGAGGAGCAGAAACCCCTGTGGGCCCCCAACCAAACACCCACCTGTTTGGTCAAGCTAGACATTTTGAATCCATGTGCTGTTCCTAACACATTAAATAGAATGGTTAATAGTGGTTGGATAGATTTGTAGATAACATCCTCTTCATGACAGAAGACTGATTCCGTTCCAGTTATTAACATCAGTGCACTACCAATATCTTTTGAGTCTTTGGGCAAGACTATACTACAATTTTAAGATGCCTACCATATGCCTCTTAATGCCATGGCTGTGGGATCTCATGGGATCTGGGTGGGATTCCATGTTCTATTCATGTTCACACAGATCTCCTGTCCCAGCAAGTCCCAGAAAGTGAATTAATTCAATCAGATTACAGGATTTGAGCAGCCAATCTGGAAACAGGATCTACAGGATCCATTCCACCAGATCACAGAATTCAAATAGCCTACCATAATGCAGGATAAAAACATCTAATCAAAATATATTATGCAACCTGCCAATCAGATTACAATAGTAATGTAGCCACTAAGAGTGCAGCCAATTAGAATGCAGGATTCAAGTCCAAACAAACCTTATATTCAACCAGCCAATCAGGGTAGATATGTTTAATTCATCCAAACAGATCAGCCAATTTAGATCAAGCATTCAGATTCAGAATCAGAGCAATTGGTCCATTCATTGTGATACTTCCACACAAAGGGTCACAACTTCCAGATTCACATTATATTAAACCTTTTTTTTAATGGACGTACAAGGTTTATGATAACCGCCAGGACTCAAGTAACCAATGAGATATCAGGCTATTTTAATTGCAATTCATGTTTATAAACAGTAAAATTCTTCTTTTGGGCTGTGTTGTAAAATACTGGCAGCTGCATTTGCAGGATTTCATTGAAAAATATGGTTGCATTATTTAAAATATTACTGTATGCTTTTTTTGTCAACCATCCAGTTTTATTTACAACATATCACTGTGGAAAAAAAACATAAATATGTCATCATGTACTTAAAAATCAGACACTTTATTTCGACTGTTATTGTGGTTATGATGTATTACAGGACATATATATCATCACTGTCCGTTTTCAGTTTTTTACTCTCATTTTCACCACAAACTTCACATACATTTTTAAAGTGTTGTATGTTTGCTAAAACACTGAAAGCTTTTTTCACGTTTTTAAAATACTTTTTAATTCTTTATCCACTTACAAAGACTGAGCAAATATTCACCGGAACATATATTCAAAGAAAGACAGAAAAGTCAAGAGACGGAACCAGAGACGGAATGAGGAATATCAGGCTAGCATGAGAAAAACAGCATGTTTTGAGGACAATCCCCATTCCATTTCGGACTGCTTAGTATTGGAACCATAGCAAGGCCTGAAAAGGCAGGAGAGTTGTGCTGTGTGGTTTATTGGAGGTAACTCATCAACAGGAAGCTATATTAACAATAGTAAATTTAGGAGAGCTCTAATTTAGCTCTGTCATTTGGCTAGAAGTGGTGAGGGTTCTTAGAGGATTGTAACAGAGCTCTTGTGGAGGATTTGTGAACACTTGTGGATATTGTGAGGAATAAAAAAGCATATATGCATATCTTTGAGAACAGCTTTGTAAAATCTGCAGTAGAAATAAAATACTTCTGATAGTAGAGAAAGTCACGACCTACCTAGCTGGTTAATGACCCAGATCTGTGCTTTTTCCTCCTTTGTTGTGTCCTCTTTCATTGATTTCAAATGATGGCCAGTCACTGCGCAACTGAATACAAATCAGAGTGAAACAGAGTCACATTATGTGAGTTGATTGTTGGTTAATTATATATGAGTTAATTGGTCTTAGCAATTAAACCTTAATGTTAGGTAGGTTTGTTTATTGTTCCCTAATTATTACTGTAGTTCACAGAATGGTAAAGTAGGGCTTGTCTAATCCATACAAAGATCTGGCATTCAGCAAATATTTTACAAAAATATATGGCTTGTGTGAAAATCACTACTCCAAACGGTTCTGGAGGCAGCTCTCTGCCTCTGAGACAGAACAAAAGTAATTGTGTAGAAGATAACTAATTAAATAACTTTGTGGTAGGTGGAGCTTTTTAGAAAGTATATGTTCTCACTGTTTTATATGTGATTTTGAGTGATGCAATCTATTTTGAGATTGTGTTGTTTGAAATTGTTTGTATACAGTATTGTTTTCTCAGAAAACCACCTTGAAAATTAGCTAGCTAGCTTACTAGGTAGCATCGCTGTCAGTTTGTCGGTTAACCGGCTGCTTAAGTATCGGCGGGTAGGAAGACTGTGAAGAATGCTAATTTAAATATGGCATGTCATGGTACTCTCCATGTTGTCATGCAATAAAGAAAGTTTTTGCATTTCACAGGTTCAGCTCTGTATACTGGTTAATTAAATTTGCTATTGTCTTAACCAATCGTGTTTGTTCTGCTTTAGGGGTAGAGCTGCCTCCAAATATCATATATTTACATTTGCATAATATATGGGACATTCATATTCAGATACATACAGTACTGGTCAAAGTTTTATTTTGCAATCTTAGCACTGACTTTCCAGTGCAGCTCCACCTGTCAAACCTGCAGCTCTGAGTCTTCAGTTCACAGTTGCAACTGAGATTTGGTCTAGCAAGTTAAGCTGAAGTACAGTGTGTTGTCATGTGAGCAGCCTGTCAGCAGCTGATGATTCTCAAAAAGCAGTCTTATGATGCTGTTGTGGATTTAAATATCAAAACAAACAATAGAAAGATGAAGACAAGCACATGCTTTTTCCATGTAACATGTAAAGCCAGCCACTGCCAGCATTGCATCATTGCTGGGAAGCCAATGCTCAGAGGAAAGTGCCAGGTCCCCAGCTCCAATACAATGACTAATTGACACCTGAACTGAATGTAACGTAGGGAGAGAGCACCATCTACTCACCTAGAGAGAGCCAATTTTAGACTCTTAGACTGTGGCTGCCGAAGATAAGCCAGATGAATTCTTGTTTCATAGGACTGATCAGAGCTGATCAGAGCTGACAATGTTTTTTTTAGATTCTGTAACTATTTTCCTAAATAGCCCTGGCAGTTTACTGCTTACATTTGTGCAATGTAATGATATTTATTGGACTTGAAATGCTTAAAAATAAATAAAAACCTTGAAAAATGTTGAGTGTTCGAAAAATAAGTCAGTGAGATTAAGACATCCTAAAGAACATAGTTCCACTGTTCCATGGGTGAATTAGGCATGATGCCAATGATGTTTACTGTCTAGCCCTATTATATTTGGAAATATTTTCACATGGAATAGACCAGCTGTCTGATCAGACACATCTGTGTCACCAATGGGTGCAACTTAAAGTAGCAGAATGCATTCATTAGAAGATGTTCACAAACATTTGGACATATAGAGTATATTTCTTTATATTTCAATCAATCAAAGTTTATTTTATAGTGCTTTTTACAACAAAGGAGTTGTCACAAAGCAACTTTACAGAAATACAGGTCCAAGCCTCAATTGAGGAAGCCAGCAGGCAAGGGTGGCAAGGAAAAACTTTCTCAGGCTAAGAGGAAGAAACCTTTAGATGAACCCAGGCTCCAAGGGGGAACCCATCCTCCTCTGGTCGACACTGGATAGCACAGATATAAAGCACAAAGAGGTGTGAAATAATAATAAATAAAAATATTTCTATTAGTGTGTAAGAAATCACAGCCAGGCTTAACACTTCAGGCTGTTTGTTGACTCTGAACTGTGTGTGTGTGTGTGTGTGTGTGTGTGTGTGTGTGTGTGTGTGTGTGTGTGTGTGTGTATAGGATGGCTCAGAGGGAGTGAAGGCCTCTCTTCACAAGTCTTTCATTACAGATGTAATTACACTGGTTCTCTTTAGTGCATGCACTTTCCCCTGCTAATCATGTTTACTCAGGTTGCAATTGGGAAATGAGGTGGAAGACAACGTGCGTGTGTGTTTGGGGGGCGGAATGAGAGAGTGTGTGTCCTGGGCAGTGATACTGGGAGGTAGAGACAGCTCCTCTTTCTGCCCGTCCGTCACACCCCCCATCTCTTTCTTTCTCCCTGTCTCCGCCCTGTGGGTGTCACTGCATGGCTCTAATCCCTGCACAGCACCGCCGGATCATTATAGACTGTCCTCTGGAGTCAGTGAAAGGGGGAATTAGCTGGGAACACAATTCCGGAGACCTCCGTGACCCTGGGACAAAGGCTCAGCTGCTGGGGGTCCCAGCCACCTAAACCAGCCCATATGTCGGAGACAAAACTGTTACAATGCTCTACATAAAGGAAACACGGTGGGTGGGAGGGTCTGGCTGTTTAAAGTTCCTGAGGAATTATTTAATGTTATAGATTAAGATTTCAACTTCTGATGGTGATTCAGATGAATGTAATCTCTAAAATAGAGATGACAAAAATAAAAGAACAATTTGGAACCATATCATAGGAGAACCACTTTCCCTTTCTTAAAGAACCTCAGTGAATGATTCTCAAGGAGTTAAAGTATTGCTTTTGAAGATCTTCCATATAAATGCCTCATAACATTTTTTCCTCTAGAACCATCCAAGCTTACAAAAGTCTACCAAAAAAAATATCTAGAAGGCAACATATCTCTGCTGCTGAATGAAAATCATCTCCATTTTTATTTTTCTCCATCATTTAAGCCCTGTAGGTGCTCTGGAGGAACAGACCAAAAGAAATGCTCTAAATTACTTTTAATTACTCTTCTTTTACATTAAATTCCACTCAATAGTTAATAACATTTTGCCTTGTCCTGTAAAGCCACCATTTGGAGATATGTGATAGATGGTCTTCACTGGACAACAAAGATATCAGTCAAGTGACTGGAACATTGTCAGTTCAAATTCCTGAACTTCAGGCATGACTGAAGTAACCATGAGCAAGGCTCTAACCTCAACAAAAATCTCTGGTTCTATATAGTGTTCAAGATTTTTTTAGTAATAGTAATGTTCTCTATAAAACAATGACAACTCAAAGAATCATTTAAATATTTTATATAGATCTTTCTGTGGAGAAACTCATCCCATCCCAGGCAGACACATTTGGACCAAATCTGGGCTAATTTTAGGGCATTTATAGGATGTGCAATGAATGCTTGTCCTCATTTGAGTCAAACTTATTGCTTTCTGGGGATGGAGGAGAATTGACAACATCTTAACAAATGGTTCTATATAGCACCAAGAGTTTTGTGATTGTTGCAGAACACTAAACTACTTTGGCACTAAACAGAAATGTTTTTCCTCATGCTTACATGATTCTTTGCTTGGTTAAATTGTTTTTAAAGTTTAATGGTTCTTGAAGGATTTTTACAATGGTTCAACATAGCATCAAAAAGGAACTCTTGTTACATGTTAAAGAACCCTTTCCAGAACAGCAAATAACCCTTTTCTTGTGCTTATTCTTTTCCTGATCAAATGGTTCTCATTAATGCTAAATATTGTAAAGGATGATTCTACTTCTGGTACATCCTCTTAACTGTCTTCCATCATAAGAAAGAACCATATTCCCAGCAAACCATTTAGCTATTAGGCCTATATAGGAACAAATGAGAGAATAAAGCCACTGGAACAGTTCCCAGGGTTCTAGTATGATGCTCCAGCTCTCTCTTTCACTCTGTCCTGGACTCTCGCACTTCCTGCTCTCTTTCCCAAGTGGCCCGGTGCTGCTCCCCAAAGCCGTCCTGCGGTGAAGATGTTAAGCAGCTCTTTGTGTGTGTGGAGAGCAGGGAAATCCTCTGTCCGTCTCCCAGACACACACACATGCACACGCTCACGCACACACACACACCTACACACACACACACACACACACACACCCTGAAGTAGACACTGCGCAAGAAAGGCTGATGCAAGGGCATACTGGGTGTGCAATTGTATCACTTACCAAGGGGAGGGATCTGGAGGATGGTGGGTTTGGCCCATGACCCTCTGTTCCATCATCTGTCCTGCTGGTCAGTTAGGTGTAAATGTGAATTCATGTGTATTGCTGCTCTAATACACATTTCTTCAAGATTTCGTTACATTCAGAAATACCAAGCCTGGTTAATCTTTTAGCTTTTAAAGGTTTCCAGGGTTCTTACTTTTCAGGCTATGAAAAGGACCAGATACTTTTAAGCATCATTACATCTATCAGCTTCTTTCTTTTCTTTTTACATCGATTGTCAGAGTACAGAATCCATCTAGAAACTTTATTCTTAAGCTGCTTTTATGCATTTATTTTGTTGAATCAGGTGCTTTATTATTATTTATTATTTAAAATTGTTTACTGTATACTGTAAATGGTTTATACTGTGCTGTGCATTGATCTGTTTTCTTGTACTGAGTGTCTTACTATCCCTTTGCTACTGTAATATTGTGAATTTCCTTAAGTCTTTGCTTAAGAAGCGTTGGATCTGTGTTGTAATTTTAAGTATATACTATAAGAAAACCAATTATCTCAGATAGTATCAGTGAAAGTTTTGTATTCAGCATTAAAAAACCTAAATATCTAAATCATCATATGGATTTTATCTTAGTTTTCATTCTGAGCCTCAGTCATAACACTGTTTTACAATAAACCCCACCACATGAAGGCTGCCCCCTAGCCTGGCAAATTCACTGTGACATTAATAAACATTAAAAATTGATTCTTTCACAATGAGTTTTAGAATTATCTCTTCTATGGTCTAGTGAACTAAACATGAAAGATTTCTGGATAGACCTAAAATACGCTACGCATGAAGACGAATCAAGAATATCTCAGAACTAAACAAAATCTGTGTTTGCAAGCTGTGATACTGCCAAAGGAAGTGTGACTGACACACTCCCAAATTGTTGCAGCGTCAGCATATGGTGGCGAGAAACTGTGCACACAGCTTGCCTAGTCCTTGTATAGATGTAGTGCCAATGGAAAAGGACTCTCTGAAGCAGATAAACATTAACAAACTGGCTCGCTCCATTTCATACTTTTGGAAAGAGTTGCAAGTTGGGATGAGGAGGGATGATCATCCAACATCCTGAGCTCACTAACATTCTTGTCTTGGATAGTAGAGGGTGGATAGATTTTGTGCATATAGTGTACATTTCAATGACACTGGTACAGCAGGTTCCCAGTAAAGCAGTTCCAGCAAAGATCAAGCCGCTACACCCATGCATGTTGAGCTGTGGCGTGTGTGTGTGTGTGTGTGTGTGTGTGTGTGTGTGTGTGTGTGTGCGTGTGTGCGCAAGGCAGTGCATGTGTGTGTGTGTGTGTGTGTGTGTTTGGGATGATTTTTTCCTCCTCTGATCACAGATCAGGCATATTTCTTTTGCAGCAATCTTACTATACATTAGTCTATTATTACTATATGTATTTATTAGCCCTGTAGAGTTGTCGCTGCACCCTACTTTCCTGTCTCACCTCTTCTCACTCTGTGTTTCCACTCCTTCCTCTTCAGTCCCTTTCTATTAGCGGGCCCCCAGCTGCGTGTCGGCCTGGATCAGAGGCTGCCTCTATTAGCAGGGTCCATTTGTTGAGCGATTGAATCGCTCTCAGCCCTCTGCTCTCGCACGGCCTCTAACCCTCTCTCTCTAAGCTCAGCCCGCCATAAGGGCCTCTCACAAGCCTGTCGCACAATGGACCCTGATAGAAGCATTCTTCCTGAGATAAACCAGATGCTAGGCAGGTATGAGTGTGTGTGTGTGTGTGTGTGTGTGTGTGTGTGTGTGTGTGTGTGTGTGTGTGTGTGTGTGTGTGTGTAAT